>JAGWEN010000049.1:0-127499 GCA_018703685.1 Orius laevigatus | reverse complement strand
TTTATCAGAATCTTAAAGAAAGAAGAAATGGAGTTCTGCTAGGCTCCATTTTAGGACCAGCACTTTTTTCTCTTTTCATTAATTCACTTGGTATATTTTCAACCTACAGTGTTTGGTTTTGCCAATGAAATAGAGTAGCGAAAGGAGAAAACACATTTTATTAACAAGAATGTATATATTTTGAAGTTAAAAAAGGGGGTGTGGCTGGGAAGAAGGTATAAGGGAGATAAGAAGAGTCATTAGGAACTCGTTTCCATAGCAATAATATCAGCTTCCACCCCTTCCCCCTTTACCTGTTATCAAAGCCTCCATGGATTTACGCCCGCTCTTACCAACCTTTCTGATAATTCCTAAGGAAGAAAACGTTCTTTAATGTAAATTCGATAGGAAAGCATCACTAATGTGCTGCCCTCCATTAGCGCTTTTGGGTCAGACCTAAAAAAGGAATTAAAAAAATTACCCCGGATTATAAATCAAAGGTGGAAAATATATCGTCGTTTTTCAAGGACGGTGACTATAAAATACAAAAGACTGGTCCCGGAGAAAGGAACCACGCTATGTTTTAATTCGCTTTAAATCACGTGGTGCGTGCTGGGCTTCTCATGGGGGCTTTAGTCTCCCGTTAAAAAATAAAGCTCAAGAAGAAAATTATAAACAATTATTCCCCTTTAAACATAATGGATTTGTAATTTGATGTATTTTCGCATGAGAAATATTTTTTCCTACCTACCTATTTATCGCATCGACAATTTTCTTAAGATTTTTATCTGTTAACTTTTTTTTTTCGTTATTTAAATTACTATAATTTTTCGTTCAAACGTTGAACTTATATCGCGTTTTAAGCGATTTTTCCTGCTCGTTATGCCATTTTTAAACCAAATACTCGCTATAATGAACATTCTGAATAATAAAAAAGCCTCTAAGACGAAAGCCGCCGTGAGGCCGACCCCAATAGCCTGCTTTCCTCCGGAAATCCGCTAAAACTCGGGAAAATAACTCGAGTTACTTTCAATATTTCATGTACTACGATGTCTATGTTCATTCTATTTTTAAATTTGAAAACTGATTTATGTTCAGAACTACCCATATTTTGTCAACCTTGATTTTTTTTAAAACGTGATTTTTCGACCTGAAAAAGGTCGTTTAAAAATGAATATTACTATGTATAGTCCAAAATATAGTAAAAAGAAGGTAGTAGCGAGTTTACTACATTCTTTCTGATTAGATAAAGCAGACGATCGGTTGGTCGGGTAAAATGGATAAATTTTGGGTAGGGAAAACCGACCGGTTGGACAGTCAGCCAGTTCAGACAGTTTTTGTTTTTCACCCTCAAAATGGTCAAAAACCACATTTTTGATTAAAATCCTCGAGTCGAAAAAATGAAGAGGTCCGGGATGGTTAGGGATGGGATCCAAAGGGGTTTGGAGAGGTCAAAAAAAAAATTTTAACATCCAAAATGCTTTTTTAACCTTAAAAATGGTCAAAAACAACATGATGGATGAAATCAAAAAAGTTGCTCTTGCTGGACTGTTTTCCATTATTAAATATTGGTATTTTTTTAACTTGATAAATTTTAGTAACTGGCAAAAAAACCGATCGTGTATGACTTAAAAAATCTAAAATCGACTTAAACGTTATGAAATGGGATGGAAATTAAGGTTTCCAAGCAATATTTTAAATGAAAAACACACTGATTCAGTGGGAGGGTTGTGCTAATCCGTACTAAAAGTTCAATTGTCTCCCGATTCCTTAACTTTTGACCAATTTTATTGATGCTTATACCTTTAGAAAGGTCTTTTATTAAGATGAAAAAGTTACTTTATGCTTTTTATCGCTCAAATTAATCCTTATCCTTCGTTCTCGGTTCCTCATTCTAAATATGTACATACTTCGAACTTCGAAGGGTTGAACCTGGAGGGGAAAATCTTTGGTAAGAAAAAACTCAAAATATTCGAGTTGCGAATTTTCAAGATATTATGTATTCAACACGAATACTCGATGTGATGGAGGGTAATTTCCCTCCGATCGGTAACGCAACAAAAATCCAAATGAGCCTTAATAGGGAGAAATAAAACACTTTTCTAGTCGTGCACTATAAATTATGAACCGTTTAAGGAAAAAATCAGCACTTTCCTTCTCATTACTAGAATTGCTGTAATTTTTCCACAAGAATAAAAAAAATGATTCTTTTTAAAACCCCTCTCGTAATTGTTATCTTTTTTTCCACATTTTTCTCCTCTCCCCCTTCGCATCGCGTTCCGTCCGTTATTAACTAAATTGCTCCTTCAATCTAGGATGAGGATAATTTTGTCGAAACGGGAGTGGCCTCGGTTGTTACCACCGTGGAAAAATAATTGATGCCTCTCGGCTTAGATTTTAATAACATAGAATCTGCGACGGACGGTTTTAAATTCAAATTTGATTAAAAAAGATGTACTCCTTTTATTTTTTAAATATATTTAAATTCCTGAAGTGCATTAATTATTTATGGTTTCGACCAGTTCTTGTCGACGGCCCAGAAAGCTCGGTAAAATCGTACAAAAATTTTTCAATGGAAGGAGTGGTCCGAAGTATCAAACTATGTGGGGCTAGGTCAAATTTTAAGTTGTTTCATATCTAAAGTAAGTTCAAACAACAAGAAATGAAATTTTTACAGCAAAAATTGGGTTTTTCAACAATCTAGGGCGATTTCACAGCCCCAGAGGACGTTTTAGCAGCCCAGAAGGGCGTTTTAACATCCTAAAAAATTATGAAAATCACTAAATTGCGTTTTAACGGCACAATCGGGCTATTTAATAGCACAATCGGGCTATTTAATAGCATAATCGGGCTTTTTAATAACACAATCGGGCTATTTAATAGCATAATCGGGCTATTTAATAACACAATCGGGCTATTTAATAGCACAATCGGGCTATTTTAACAGAAAAATAGGGCGGTTTAACAGCACAAATAGTTCGTTAACTTACCGCCAAAAATTTGGTCAAAAACTTTTAAATATTGAGCTTATACAGCAGTTGGCTCGCTCGAACCTATAAGAAAAATGGTCACCAACTGTTTTCTTATGACTTAAACCACTTGGGAATCACAATTTATCGACGCTGAAACATCACGGGAGGTCCTTCCACCAGATAATTGCCTTCGTGTATTTTACTAATGTATTCCGCGATTTATTCAATTGCCCCTCGAGCTACCGGTCATACGGCATTTCTAAAAAAAGCTCTTTATTTACGATTTCGGGGGCCACACCCTCTTTGAAATTTTCTAAAAAGCTCAACCCTTGAAAATATTTATGTCTGTATTTGGAACCCCCATTGTGCGTACGCTGGAGCCCTAGATGGGAAACGTGTTTACAACGAACGAAATCTTTTTTTAGGCTTTTCATTTTATGCATGAGGGCCAAAACAATTGTATGTTAAATAGTTCAATGAATTATAATACCGGTTTTCTATTTGAACCTCCTTCTTCTCAATCTTTTATTATAATTGAACCATTCTGCTTTTTATTTTATACTTTTATTTTGTTATTAATATTGTTTAAAAATTACTTTTTTTTTGGTAATATGGGAAAAACTGCAAAAAAACCATAAATTGAACCCTAATTTTAACGTCAAAAAATCTACATCGTTTATTTTTTAGTTTTATGTGTGGGAGTTCTCACACACACTAAAATTCTAGCCCGGGCGTTTAATTTCGGGCCAATTGTTAATTTTTCGCCACCTGTATTACGGAGATAAAGATCGCATAAAACGCGATAGAGCCGAAACCGAGCCATAACCTGTTGTGTTTTAAATTGTTAATTAACGCATTTATTAATGTCGTGCTAATGAGTATGGGGGCGGTTTATTCAAATGCGACGACGAAAAAGGATGAGCTTTTAAAATAAAAAGTAAAAGTGAGAATCCTCATTAACATAATGAATATTCAAAAAATGGTCAGGATAGGTAATTATCCTCCACATGTATAACTTATAAATTATTACGAAAAAGATATTTATTATCTGATTTACGAAATAATGAAGATGCAAACATTTGGTTTTTAAAGCAAGAAAAGGGCGATTTAACAGCAAGAAATTGAGTTTTTACAGCCAAAAGTGCGGTTTAACAGCAAAAAATGCGTTTTTACAGCAAAAATGCGGTTTAACAGCAAAAAAATGCGTTTTTACAGCAAAAATGCGTTTTAACAGCAAAGAGAGTGTTGTTTTTTTACAGCAAACATTCCGTTTTAAGAGTAAAGGGTATCAAAGTTTTTTTGTCACCCGAAGCCTTTAAAAACCGCGATGGCTTTTTTTTCTCTCTCCAGAAGACGTCAATGTGAAAGCTCATTTCATTCCATTCTCGTGTTCGCTTATCCTTAAGCGCAATAAACAAGTCGTACAATCTTATCCGACAGTTAATTTACCTTCCGCTATCTCAGAAGTCAACCAAATCAATTTTTTAAGGCCATAGCACCTCTTAAATTAACTTTCCATACTAAAAAATTAAAAGGATACTAAAAATTTTTAAACGAAAAAATTAATGAGTTTATGAGCAATAAAAAATAACTTTATTGCAACATTTTATCGCTTTAGTTTTTAAAATGAACTTGATTTTAGTTGAAATCCCTCATTCAGGTTAGGGAGCGTGCCGTTCTAGAAGTTCACGTGAATTCCGCTAGATCGCATACGCTTCTCTGCTACGGATTTCGTCTCCGTTTCAACATCCCTTTCGTATCCCATTACCGTACTTAAAGAAATTTCTGTTTTTGATTCATTAATTGATTTTTGTAACTTTCTTTTTTTTAATTTCGTATAAGAATTTTAATTAAATATATAATTTTTTAATACTTCAGTTTCCATTGTCGTTGAATAATAAAGGTGACACTAATGGCCGAAGTTGCTCCCATCTTGGACACCTGCTGGGTAAGATGGCGAAAAAAAATGTTTAGCAGGTAAAAATGGAAATCTGAAATAATTTTTTTCACCAGGGAACGTTGGGATATGAAGAACTTAAATCAAAATTAGCACGATTTTAGAAACCGTGTGTCGATGGATCAAAATGACCCTTGGTATTTATCGGATTTATCTTTGTCAAGTAATGGACCAATTTTCGATGAATAAACAATTTTCATCTAGAATTTAAACCTTTTATGAAGAGAAAGACCCTTTTTATGCATATTTTTAACATTTTCCACGAGTATAGACACTTTTACGCATATTCTGAACTATTCTTGACGAGAAAGATCCTATTTAGACGGCTTTTGAACCTTTTTTTATCATAAAAAGGAGCATATTTTAACCTTTTTGATGAGTAAGGACCTGTTTATGCATATTCATAACATCGTTTTTACACTAGTTTACCGAAGTCTAGCTTGATTTGACTCGTTTTTACACTAGTTTACCGAAGTCTAGCTTGATTTGACTCGTTTTTACACTAGTTTACCGAAGTCTAGCTTGATTTGACTCGTTTTTACACTAGTTTACCGAAGTCCTACCTTGATTTGACTCGTTATTACACTAGTTTACAGAAGTCTACCTTGATTTGACTCGTTTTTACACTAGTTTACCGAAGTCTAGCTTGATTTGACTCGTTTTTACACTAGTTTACCGAAGTCTACCTTGATTTGACTCGTTTTTACACTAGTTTACCGAAGTCTACCTTGATTTGACTCGTTTTTACACTAGTTTACCGAAGTCCTACCTTGATTTGACTCGTTTTTACACTAGTTTACCGAAGTCTAGCTTGATTTAGAGCCATTTCAACGGCGGAATATCGTTTTTAATATCTTATGCCCCATTTCAAACATGTGTGAGTGTTTCAACTTAGTTGGCAGATTATAGCTTCTTTTTGACATAAAAGGCCCTTTTTAGGCTGATTTTTAACCTTTTTCTATCCTAAAAGACCCTCCTTATGCACCTTTTTGATGAGTGCACCTACTTTTAAGATCTTTTTGAAGAGAAAGACCTTTTTTAGGGAAATTTTTCATCCTTTTGGGTTTTATGATAACGTTACCAGGAAACCATTGATCCGATTTAGCCCTAGAATTATATGGAAATAATTGGTGATGATGAGACTAAAGACTCGTTGGATATTATTGAGGATAGGGAACAAAAAAGGGTAAATCTGTAAAGGAAAGACTGGACTCGTCCGGATGTGAGGCACGTAGAAAGAGACCCCACCTTTTCTGTATTATTTACAGCCGTCATTGGAAATATGATGTGACTCCACCACCCATCCCTTCTTCCTCATCACCGGTTTCCTCCGGCGTCCCTTTTTCTTCATCTCTTCCAGTTAAAAAGCGAACGACGGTGAAGTTTTTCAAAAAATCCTTCGCCGTCTCTGGAATCCCTTTGGCGACTCACCGGGTTCGATGATGAAAAACCGTTTTTTTCCCCGAGTCCTTCTCCATCTCTCTCGTCTGCAAGAATCTCTGGATTCCCGAGGTGGCTGCTTTTTCCCAAGGACTACGCGGAAATTTTTAAATTGCCCCTCCACGCATCCCGATTCGCCAATTACTTCTCTTTTACCTTATTGTCTTCACAACTAATTAACATTTTAACTCCGACATTTTTTTTCTCCAATGTTTTACACGTTTTAACATTTCTATTATTCTGTTTCAGTGAAGTGCCGGTGAAAATGGATACGTTTTACTCATCGTCCACCTTCTTCCCGACTTGAAATGGTAATTTAGAAAGCTTTAAATTTTTATAACTTAATTTGGTATTCAAAAATTGGATGGGGAGTCTCACGCCAAGGGGGGTACATCCCCTTATGGCTTTTCAAAGGGATGAACTGAATTCCTTTGTCCATAAAGAATAGATAACTCAGGATTTCAAGTCTAAAAAGAAGTCATAATGGAGAATAAACATTTTCAATGGAGCTACTGAAATTATTAGACCGTAAAGAAGTTTGAGTCAGAATGGCTGGTGGAAATCTTTGGAACAAGGGTGAGTTCCCTGATCGATATAGGATCAAAGTTTTTGCAAGTCATTGGCTACTAGTAGGAATGGTGATTTTGAACTATTTTCGGCTTTTTCTGCAACAAAAACAATATCAAAACTCGATTTATCATGAGAAGCCCTGTAATATCTGCACTTGGGCCCTATTTTCAAAGATAGTAGTAATGTTGTTTATCCAAGAAATAAGCTTTTTCACTCCTTTGTAAAGTCCAGATGAAATTAAGTGAAGATTTTAATAATTTAAAAACCTTCAAGATTGGTAAAATCGCCATTTTATTGAAATAAAAGCTCGTTTTAAGGCTGAACGTTCATTTTTCCTTATAAAAATTGCATAAAATCAAGCATAAATTTGTCAAAATCTCAAATTTGTCGAAATAAGAAACGTCAAAATGGGAGAAAATCAAGGTTTGGCTTCGTTAAATCTGTTGAAAAACGCTTATTTGGCGAAATTGTCATTCTTTTGAAAACTCTTCAAGTGCCAGAATATAATAGAAAAGGCATAAAAATTTTTTTTAGGTTTAATTAGCATAATCATGTTTGGAGTCAATTTTGATATGAACTGATGAAATGAAAAAGATAATTTTTTCCTTCTACCTACCGCAATGTTCGGTCGATTAATTCTCGCCCGTAGGTCTTTAATATGGAAAAAGCGTGTTTACATAGTCGAGGTTTTGATGGGCTTGTAAGTGTTTGAGAGGCGTCTGAGATGATGGCCAATAAAACTTTTATGGCCCCCTCGTAAAAGTCGAAAGAGGCACACGCTCGTTTAGATTTGTGGCCGTCCGACGACTCAAACCACTCCCACTTTTCTTCCCTTATTCCATTCACAAATCAATTTTTTTTTTCTCTCCTGCACATCCAAGTCTTCGCGTTTTTCTTATCTCTTTTTAAAATAAATTTTATAGGGATGTTAAAAAATAACAATATCTTAAGTTTCAAACCACCATCAGATTCACAAAGTATGGCTTGAAATTAAAAGCAAGAAAAGGGATCAAAATCTTTGCTCGTCTATAAAATCAAGTAAATTTTTACTGTTTTAATTTTACTTTAAAGACCTTTTTCTTAAAAAGGGAGTTTTCACCTTATCTTGAGCCTTTTTCTACAAAATCTTGATTACATATGCACATACATATTTAGTTTTTCTGGATATTGACAACTTCTACTGCAAATAGATTTATGAGTTAATGAATTTATTTAAAGACTCATTTTGAGCCATTTCTAATATGAAATGGCGGTTTTACGGTTTATTGGGCTTATTTATCCGGACCCAATCATAATTTTGAGACATTTTTACTTTACCAATGGGCAAGTAATTTCACATTGAGACTTGTTTTTACACTAGTTTACCGAAGTCTAGCTTGATTTGACTCGTTTTTACACTAGTTTACCGAAGTCTAGCTTGATTTGACTCGTTTTTACACTAGTTTACCGAAGTCTAGCTTGATTTGACTCGTTTTTACACTAGTTTACCGAAGTCTACCTTGATTTGACTCGTTTTTACACTAGTTTACCGAAGTCTACCTTGATTTGACTCGTTTTTACACTAGTTTACCGAAGTCTAGCTTGATTTGACTCGTTTTTACACTAGTTTACCGAAGTCTACCTTGATTTGACTCGTTTTACACTAGTTTTTACCGAAGTCTACTTGATTTGACTCGTTTTTATCACTAGTTTACCGAAGTTCTATCTTGATTTGACTCGTTTTTTACACTAGTTTACCGAAGTCTACTTGATTTGACTCGTTTTTACACTAGTTACCGAAGTCTAGCTGATTTGACTCGTTTTACACTAGTTTACCGAAGTCTAGCTTGATTTGACTCGTTTTTTACACTAGTTTACCGAAGTCTAGCTGATTTGACTCGTTTTACACTAGTTTACCGAAGTCTACCTTGATTTGACTCGTTTTTACACTAGTTTACGAAGTCTACCTTGATTGACTCGTTTTTACACTAGTTTACGAAGTCTACCTTGATTTGACTCGTTTTTACACTAGTTTACCGAAGTCTACCTTGATTTGACTCGTTTTTACACTAGTTTACCGAAGTCTAGCTTGATTTGACTCGTTTTTACACTAGTTTACCGAAGTCTAGCTTGATTTGACTCGTTTTTACACTAGTTTACCGAAGTCTACCTTGATTTGACTCGTTTTTACACTAGTTTACCGAAGTCTAGCTTGATTTTGAGCCATTTCAACGGCGAAATATCGTTTTTAATATCTTATGGCCCATTTCAAACAAAGAATAGCAATTTAACTTTGATTTTTAGCTGTAAAATACCTGTATAAGTGATTTTTAGTCAATTTTACTTAACCTAATGACCATTTTTACCGTTTATTTCATATCGAGAGTTGTACTTCTACTTTTTTAAGAACCATTTCTTTACGATCCTGCAATAAAATGGCGGATTTACAGTGTATTGGGCATGTTAATCCCAATGAAATTTGACTTTAAAAAAGTTGTTTTTGGTCCATTATGTACTAGTTTTTGCCAGTTCAAACTTGATTTTGAGCCAATCAGATGACACGCTGACCTTTTTTATCTTTTGGGCAATTTCAAGTAGATTTTGGCCAATAAAGGCAATTTTAAACTCTGTTTCAATTTTCTCGAAATTTATTTATTTTTGGCCTTATCTACTACTTAAGAGCAAATTATATGAATTTTGAGCTATTTCTACTTTTGGCGTTCAGGTTTTGGCATATTTCTTCTTTAGTATTTGATCATTTTGAGCTTCTGTTCGATATAAACTTGTTTCTGCGGCAACTATGTAGTAAATAACGTTCTGAAGGCTCGTTTTATGATGGAGAGAACTTTGTAGTGAACTGTGATTGATATCTCCGTTAATTGTCAGGTCGATAAAATGAAAGAGAAGTGGGATTTTGCAGTCCGTTAGAGAGAGGCCGATGCGGAATCCTAATCGAGTTGCCATATTTGTCTTTCACGTGGATGAGAGAGAAGGAAAAAAAAGAAGTGCACCTTCCCCGAGCATTTTTACCCCGAGAGTAGGGGACAAGAGACTCCATCAATTATTCATGGTGGCTTCTTAGATGGACGAGGGAGAAAAAGCCGGGGGGATGAAGGCAAAAAAGGGGGGACCTCGTCTCTCTTGTGATTCGCCACGACTTATAATAACGTTATTCCCATTTCATTTGATCTATCGCTTCATCTGAGGTTCCCTTTTGTTCCAAAGTCGGTCAGGGGTTAAAAACTGAAAATGGGGGGACGGTAGGACTCCATGAAAAGTAAATATGTGGAGAATCGGTAAAGAAAACGTTTTCACGATTTACGAGCTCTCCTCTCCTCCCCTTAGGGGTGTTAATTTTATTGGGCCGTACGGTTACAAGATGGATGCCGACCTGAAAAGAAGGTAATGGCCAGTTCCCAAGAGCCGAGGACAAAAGCGAGATGACAGTGATGTGTCACTCCATCACACCGAACCCCTCTTCCAAAATCTCAATTTTGAAGTTGAACGAACTTTTCTTTTCCCTCCGCACCTGGATATTTGGTCCTATCTATCAAAAAACCAGGTAAACCTTCTCTAAAGAACAGCCTTTTAGGTTGTCCATGCATCAACAGAACGTTTGGAATGTCTTTTATCATTTTTAGACTATCTCACCAAAAATATACTCTCCTGATGACAATAACAGGGCACTATGATTCATCATTTCATATGTTAGTTCTCAACTCAGGTTCTTTATAGTCGACGATTTTAGACTCAAATTTTGGAGTAAATTTCATTAATAGCTAACTCACTGTAATGTACAATTTTGGGTCTTGTTTTCATGTTTTTTTGCCACAGATTAGAGAGTGTAAAAATTAATCTTTTTTGTATAATTTAATAAACGAGATAGCAGGTATAGTTGAATTATTAATTCATAAAATATAATGAATTCAATAACAACTTTGTAGGCCCTATAATCTGACAGAGGACGAAAAACCGTCACTTAAAACCTCGTTGGCCGAGGCTTTTCGAAAATTCCGACCACGTTTTTCTGTAAAATGCTGATTCGATCGAGGAGGACGCGGGGCGACCGATCAGTATTAAAATATTCAAAATGAGGTGGATTCTTCTTGTTTTCTCCCTCCCAGAAGAGATTCAGTAGTGGAAATCATTAACATAATAATTCAATGGATGGCGACGTTTCGCCTTCGACAAAAAATACCTTCCAACCGCTATAAGTCAATATTTAATGGCCATCCTGCTTACAGACGGTTATGGCATAGCTTAAATACCGTTGAGATCGATAATCAACTCAAAACGCTTCTGTTAATTCATATTTATGCCATTTACAAGAATTTATTGACTTCGGATTTTCCAAAGTTTTTGTTCATTAGTCTCTAAACCTGCGTTTGCAAGAACAACCTCCGATGTCCTCTTCTTAGGCCAAACTATTTGTGTGGTTTTCTCCTGGAACAACGGGACACGCCCCAAGTAGTAACGTACAGTGGAACATCGGGCACTTCATTGCCATTTTCAAATACACCTAGGTACACAGTAAGCATAGCGTACCTACTTTGAAAAGTGCTTCCCTTTAGAATGATATATCCAAAAAATGGTAAAATTTAGCTGCTCACACAACCCATTATCTTATAAATGGATATACAACCTTTCCAAAAAGTAGTCAACTTTGAAAATTGGTCGAGCCATTAAAGTTTTGGACATTGGTATGATCTCATACTAGTTTTGATAGACAGCAAGTGGGCGTTTTTACCCCCTAATTCACGAGAGGTGCCAGTTACGCCACAGGGCACAATCTCATCTTCCTCACCTTTGAACTTTCATATCTTCGATCCAAATGCGAACTATCGAATGAGAAAATCTGAGCATATAGCAATCTTGGTTTCTTTTCTTCCTTTCCATACTCGTTTGCAGGTTTTCTTATTCCATAGTTTGCAATGTTCCTTGATTTTACCTTATTTAAAATTTTAATCACAATACAATGTTGAGTTACTTGTTGAACAGTTTAAGTCATTTTAAATTGAAGAAATAAAAATTTCCTAGGATAGTTGAAAATTTCAATTAGAAATCTCGTTTACATACAGTCCACAATTCAAAAATTGCTAATACAGTTAGGTACTTCCATTCCTAAAATTTTCATTTTTACTTTAATTTTTTTTTACAGAGATGTAGAAAGATATACATTTCGTATCCTTGATCTTGATGTTACATTATTAATGGAAAAAAAAGCAGTAAAGAACTTCTGGTAGTAGATTGTCAAAACACAAATTAAAGTAATTGAAGGCGATTTCTTCATTTTTTCCTTTACATCTTCAGTGTCCTAAAAAGAAAACAAAATGAAATGAGGCGAGATAAAAAGGGAATCAAAAGAGGAAGCGTCAAATTTGTTTAGGGAGGGCTTGAAGAGCAAATAATGATCGTTTTTACGAGAGCCATAAAAGTCGTGAGCGGTCTTTTGAGGTCTAGGCTAGTTGAGGGTCGTAAAGGGCCGATAATCGGTCGTAAAAACGCACTCCCGAGGTTCCCGCCTCGTAAAACGTCCCTTGAAGTGACAACTGTGACTTTTGTGGCCGTTTAATGGCGAAAAGTGTTGAATAGGTACAAATTTGTCAGTCTTCTATCTTGTAAAAGGAGGAAGGTAAGTATTCTTATTTTTAGCTTAAAATGATGTTAATTTATGAGAGGTATTTGAGTAAAAATGATGTGGCTACTGTGCTCGTTTTGAGGTGTTGAGAGGTAAAAAAAGGAGCGAAGAGCTCATAAAAAGAAAAAGATTGACATTTGAGTGACTTTTACGGGAGTTTGATGGGGCGATTAAAAAAGGAGTCGAGTCAGTCAGTCAGTCAATTGAGGAATAAAGACATAAAATCGGTCTCTTCGGGAGTGTAAATGGTTCATAAAGGGGGGCCTTTGATGCTGCGAGAAGGGGGTAGTTGAGGGCGATTCCGATAGATGGAGATGAGATGCACAGGCGCCGGATAAACGGGATGTCATTGGTCGGGTTGCGTCCCCCACCACCGGGAGCGGCCGTCGCGAAGAGGGAATGCGGATAAAGCTCTGTGGGGAAGAGAGAGAGAGTGAGCGCCCGCCGTTGTATAGAGCGAGAGAGTGATAGCCTGCCCTCACATGGCTCTACCCTGTTCAGTACCATTCCGCCAGTGCACACGATAGCACGAACTCCTCATCGCAACCCCTTTCCGTCGTTACGTGCTTTTATTGCGTATCGTTAAACCCCCCTCCACAATAATCACTTTTATGGCCCGTTTATGGGCCTTTTATTGCTCTGCTACCGGCCTAGAGTGAACCAGTGACTTTTTTCTAAATAAAAAAAAATTTAAAAATTTTATTTGTGTTTGTGATTTGGTCAAAATGAACTCTTATTTTGAGCAGACCGGATTTTATGGTTCACACCATCACCAAAGCAGTACGGCGGCCCATCATCATGATCAGACCGCTGCCGCTTACAGATTTCCACTCGGTTTGGGTATGTCGCCTTATGCATCGAGTCAACATCACCATCACCATTCGCTCCATCAGAGCAGACCCCCGCAGGATTCGCCGTACGACGCGTCAGTCGCAGCGGCGTGTAAACTTTACTCGTCGTCGAACGAGAACCAGACGAGTGTGAATTATTCGACGACGAAGCCGGACTGTTCGAAAACGGAAGGACATCAAAACGGTTACGCGGCAGTGGTCGCCGCAGCGGCGAAAGACGTCTGGCAGAGCGCCTCCGCAGGTTCGACACCTTCGTCGAACCCGCTCGTCCGTCCCTCCGCGTGCACGCCCGACAGCCGCTATCCAGGACTTTCGGAAGCGGCCGGCGGATCACCCGGCTCCGCCTCCCGGACATCGGCGAGCTCCTTGGCCCCATCGTGGAACCAGTGCAGCATCAACACAGCACCCACTCAAGCCCCAGTCGGGACCCAAATCCACCAACAAGCTGGAAACCACACATTCTACCCTTGGATGGCAATTGCAGGTAAGTCACGTCTCAGATCACATTTGCGTTTAATTACCTCGCCCTCCATATCAATCATTTTCCCCATTCAAACACAAATTCGACATCCCCAATTATTCACCTTTAAAAAAATCTCTTAATTAATCCCTCATAAATTTTTGTGGTACCCTTTCAACCTTGAAATCGCTCCACGTGACATTGAAATCGTTCCGGATTATCCACTCGAAGTATATAAAAGGGAAAAGAGGGGCCAAAAACCAGGGGTTAAAGCCCAACCCCCTATAGTAAAGTAACAAGTGCATTTAGAAATGGGGTTGGAACGGCAATCAGCTGATCCTGTGACCCACTGCCCCGTAGCGACCCCTATCAGACCCAAACCGTATCAAAAATATCAAAAATTAATTTATAAAAATCTCAAATTTTATTATTTATTACACGTCACGGAGTTTTTCTATTCAAAAATCCATTTTAAATCAACCCTCTCAGAACAGCAGCTTTGAAATGCTTAAACCAAAGGTGTGGGGTCATGATGTCATTCAAAAATTTATAGAACGAGCAATTTTATATGCTTGGCCCAAAGAAGTATTCGGATTATCGAATAGTTCGGATTACAGAGGTTGGAAGAACGCGGTTTTGAAGCTAAATAGTCGAAAAGTGTAGGCTTGTATAAAACGTCTTAGTCAAAAGTTAAGGTTGAAAAAGGCCAAAATTTTGAATTTAGAATACATAAAACGGCCAAAATATCAAAATTCAGAGCAGCAACCCTTAAAAATACCGTTCTGTTCCAAATATTGTCATAAAATTTTTAGGGTCTTGAAAAAATTAAAAAAAATCCGAAAAGTTCCCGATGTATTCTTGTTTGTTTTGGGGCGACTGTATCGGCGTTGCTATGGCATACCACCCACGATGGCTTCCCAGGCCGCTCCATCCATCATCTTACCGTGTACAATTAGCAACCGCGATCCCGTCCCGAACCCCTTTCAATTTATCGTCTCGAAAATTCAAAACGAAAAACCACCCAAATGAACGACTTTTTTTTTTCTCTTCCATAGTTACCATTTTATATACTCTCTATGGGTGATTCGCCGAATTACTCTTTTATTTATGTCCTCTCATAGTTCTCGTCGTACTCAATAGGGTGCGCACCCTACAAATCAACCCCTATGGATGGGGTGCTTGAACAACCCTCGATAATCGTCCATCATAAAAACCTAAAAAAATAAACAGATTGAGTGGATCACAAAAAATTTAATTAAAATTCTTTTATATATTTGCTCTTTTACGTCTTCGTTTCTTCAAAAAAATTTTGGGAACCTAAAAAAAAAAGATAAATAATTAATAACATTTAATAAATAATTTTCATTAATTAGTACCTTAATAATTACTCCCTTTCCCATTGCAGTCCACCACTTGACGATGGCCTTTATTAGGTTTTCCAAACAACCAAAATGGTGCATAAAAAATTCTATAAAAACATTAAATTTAGTACGTAGGGAAAACAAAACAAAAAAATTTTAAACTTCAATTGCGAGGTGAAAAAAACAACAGATCCCTTAAATTAACCTTTTGATCCTGAAATATACTAATTTTGTTCGCCTAATTTTTTATTGAGGAAAATATGAAGAGCTCCCTGAGCGATACAAATCTCTGATCCATATCATGAGCAGTAATGGAAGATTTATTCTTCCTATTAATCTTTAAAAGTGCCATTTTTTTACTTTCCAACAGTGAAGTATGTATTCTTAAATATCCAACATTTTACTAAGGGACAGTACTAGTGGGAGCTATTCCAGGCGTCATGGCATTATGGCGTGAGCCCCCACTTGAGTCTTGCCCTAAAAACTCCCTCTAATCAGAAAAACTGAATTACTGGAAGACAATCAGAGAAACAATGAAAACTTATTTTCCAATTTGCTCCTCTAATGATAATCCGATTTTAATTCTGAAAACGGAATTGGATTCTACTACTTTTTGTCAAACTTTGTATGGAAAAAGATGTTTGAATTTTTTCATAAATAAAAAGTTGGGAAGAAAATTCAGGTTTTATGGCGAGAAATATAAGTTTTTAAAGACATTACGATTTTTAGAATGCCATATCATTTAAAAATCTGTTTTCAGAATTAAAATCGGATAAGTATCGTAGGAGAAAAAGCGTCTTTTCTTCGCAAATTGTTGTAATCTTTCTAAATTTTCGCATTTAGTTGAGTCTGACTTTAAATGTTGAGCTATTCGGACAATCACTTCTTTATAAAACCCCCCCTTCTCGGATCAATTTTGAGGAATGATACTCTTGTCATCAGATTGATTTATATGCGGGTTTCATGTAGGCCGCACGCTATTTTGGAGAGACATGCGATATCTATGCTGTAGGTAGCGGGTAAAAGAAAGAAAAAGAAAAAGTAACTTAATTTTACATCCTTTCTTCCCTTTTGAATAAAAGAACACGACGGGATGCGCATATTTAACGTAAAAAAATCCAAATCGATTGTACAGTCAAAATTTTGGGTAAATTTTTTTTTAAATTTTCGGCAAGACTACAAATCAAATTTTTTCAAAAAAAAATTTTTGTTTTCATGTTAATCGACCACGAGGGTTGTAATGAGTTAGCGGGCCCTCTTACGCTGTGGTTACCCGTAAACTACTACCTAAACTGAAAACGTTTCTTTACTCCCCCCTTCTCCTCCATCACCACGTGGACCCGGTAGGTAGATGGATTATTATTTATTACGAAGGATTATTACCTTGAAAAATATCCACAGATTTGATTTGCGTTCCCCCCTCGTCTTTTTATTTATAGTCGTACTTTGTCCATCGATTTTCGACGAGTTCAAACCTGGAAAAAAATTTGTCACGTTTATTATTTTAATTAGAATTATATTTTTTATGAATATGAAAACAGTTTGTGCCTTATAAAATCAAACCATGCTTACTAACAGATGCTCCCTTCCTCAACACCTGCCTGGCTCATTGTATGCCAGAAGAATATTTTAGAAAAGCTTCCTTCCGAGTTCATTTTCAAAACTGAAAGCACTAAAAGAGCTTTGTAAGGATTGCAATATCAATATTGGGGTCTATTTATAGAAAAGATAAAAAATAAAAACCAGAATTAATAAGAAAAAAAAAATTTTTTTTTTGAGCCAAAAAAAGGGAACAAGGGGTGAGGTCGAAAAAATATTTTTAAAACCCAAAATCGACTTCAGATCCGGGTTTTTCACCCTCTAAATCGCTGAAAACCTGATTTTGGATGAAATCAAAAAATGAAAATATTTGAGCCAAAAAGTGAAGCAAGGTCCCCCCTTTGGTCTGGTCTAAAAAAAGTTTTTGTAAGTACGTTACTTCCTTAAATGCGTATTTTATTTTTGTTCAAAATTTCAATTTATTTATTTTTTAGTTATCCTGAACAGTTTTCCTCTTTATTTTTATCATTATGGGATCAAAAAATTCGTAACCCTTCCTTTTTAGATTAGCATAACCGGTGTATCAGTGCATTTCTCGCAAATCGAGGGCAACGTGTAGAAAATAAAATTATTGGCCTCGTAATTGGATGATTTGGAATTTTTCTAAAGGCTAGTTTAGGGGAAAAAAAACTGCTAAATGACCCCAAGTACTTGGCCGTTCAAGCCAAAAGATTTTAAATTTTTTAAAAGTAAATAATAAATAAAAATGTTGACTTAATGTACCGGAACAGGATGAAGATGTAAAAGCTCAAGTTTGAGCTGTAAATTCTGATTTAAGTAAAAGGTTGAAGTAGGACGCGACCTTTTAGGTCATTGCGACTGAGGGGGGTTGTTTTGGGGTTTATCAACTCCTAACACAATTTTCACTTTCCCTCCCTTTTCCTTCCACTTTATCATACGACCTGCAAACATCAACGTTTTAATAATAATAAAAAATCTTTTTTTAAGGTAACCACCATCACGTTTCACTATTTTGTTGATACGGATACCACTAGAAACCTCTTTTAAAGAGCTACATAAGTATCTTTATGCATAAAATTACTTAGAGTACTCGTTTGCCTTCAAAAATAGGTAGATTTCTTTCAGAAAATGTACCTAAAATGGACTTTATTGTAGACTGATGAATGTGTTGGGTGTATGAGCATGTAAGATGAAGTGTTATCGTCTGGAGGACAATTTAGGAGAAGGTACCTTTTTGAACAATACAGTATCGTCTTGATGCCACGTGGTGTTGATTTTCGACCCGTTTTAATTCGTAGGACAAACCCTCCCGCTTACAGGAAGTCCCCGACCGCCCCCGAAAACTTGCTTAACTACTTGCGGCTTACCCTTTCGTAGTTATGATAAATACCCCGGGCCGCATAGATGCATTGCCCTGGCGATTAATACACCGGGCGGGGTGGGGACGAGAGGGTTAAAACTTCACGGAGAACCGCACTCTGGGACCTGCCTTTTGAGTAGAGGGCAGGATTTATTGCTTTATCGAATCGTACGCTTATAATTTTTTTTCGGAGGTCTTTGACCCCCCTCAGAGAAACATATCGTGCTTCTTAATTGCCCAATTTTCTTCCATCGTATGAAGTCTAAAGCTACTTTAAAGATTCATGGAGCTGCATATTTGTAGGTGCTTCGTCGAGGATTTTTATAGGCTTATTATGAAGTTGACAAATTTTCTCTTTTGTTGACGAATAGGGTTGTTACCTACCCAAAAGGGTTGCTTCTCTCACCCGTGGGGGCCTTCATATTGATTTAAACGTTGCCCCCGTCGGCCTAGTGGTGAAAACGGTGTTAGGGGTGGGCGGCGTGGGGGTTGTGCGAGTGAGAGCGAGAGAAGAGCGCCGGCCAAATTCTGCCTCGACCCCTGCGAAAGAGAGGGTTTTGCGCTGGGGGGTCGGAGGCAGTAATTCATTAGGGAACACAACAGAGAGGGAGACAAGAGAGAGAGACTAATGAAAACATTTTAGCAAGGAAAGTGTGGTGGGGGGAGGTGAAAAACGTGAAAATCCAGGTTAAATATTCAAAACCATAACAACTTAACCCCGCGCGGAAAGATTTGTAAAAAGGACTTTTTAATGAAACTACGTGGTTGACATCTGCATAAGAATGACAGGGACTTAACTGTCGCCTCTAATGAACCTCGTACGTTTCAATTGTCACTCTCTGAAGGATTTCCTTTTTGTAAGATACCCACGTTGAATTAATTAGGAGTTAATCATTGTTTATTGCTTTTAAGGCAACAATGTTACTGAGGTAATAAAATAGAAGAAAAAAGCGAAAGGGAAAAAAGATCACGTACTTTTCAATTGTGCATCATAATTACTTTTATTGCGGTTGGAAGGGCACTTTTTTCAAGTACGAGGTCTTGAAATGTTTTTGGTTAAAGTAATAAAACAGATATAAATCAAGGATTTGTTTGTAGGTTCTTTTCTGATATAAAACACCTGAGTTAAGAGTTATGACAGAAAATGCGACTCAATTTTGGGAAATAAAACGCTTAAGTTAAGGGGAGATAACAAAATCAAAAGGGGAGGTAAAAAATCTTGAGTTAAAGGAGATGAGGAAGATAAAAATTTGTGTTAAAGGAGATACTGAAGATAAAAACTTGTGTTAAAGGAGCTAAGGAAGATAAAACTTGTGTTAAAAGGAGCTAAGGAAGATGAAAACTTGTGTTAAAGGAGATAAGGAAGGTGAAAACTTGTGTTAAGGGAGATAAGGAAGATTAAAAACTTGTTATAAATGAGATAAGGAAGATGAAAACTTGTGTCAAAGGAGATAAGGAAGATAAAAACTTGTGTTAAAGGAGATAAGGAAGAGAAAAAACGTGTGTTAAAGGAGATAAGGAAGATGAAAACTTGTGTTAAAGGAGATAAGGAAGATGAAAACTTGTTTTAAAGGAGATTATGAAGATTAAAACTTGTGTTAAAGGAGATAAGGAAGATAAAAACTTGTGTTAAAGAGATAAGGAAGATGAAAACTTGTGTTAAAGGAGATAAGGAAGGTGAAAACTTGTGTTAAGGGAGATAAGGAAGATTAAAAAATCCGCTAAAACTTGTTTTAAATGAGATAAGGAAGATGAAAACTTGTGTCAAAGGAGATAAGGAAGATGAAAACTTGTGTTAAAGGAGATAAGGAAGATGAAAACTTGTTTTAAAGGAGATAATGAAGATTAAAACTTGTGTTAAAGGAGATATGGAAGATAAAAACTTGTGTTAAACGAGATAAGGAAGATGAAAACTTGTTTTAAAGGAGATAAGGAAGATAAAAACTTGTGTTAAAGGAGATAAGGAAGATGAAAACTTGTTTTAAAGGAGATAAGGGAGGTATAATAAGAAGGAGACAAAAAAATGGTTACCTAAGTCCATTCAGACAAAGATCAAGAGATTCGGGAGATCAAATTCTCAATTTTAGAGTGATTTAGGCCCAAAAAAGTCGTGATAGTTTTGTGTATGGATAACGGTAATAAAAAGAGAAGCTGTTATTTGATTCTATTAAAAGGCCGTTAGAAAAGGAGGGATCGCCTGAAATAAAAAGACCGACCGTGAATTTGAATCCTCGTTTAGAGCCTCCTCTAGATGATTGCTTAGCTGCAATTAGTGTCCGAGACTCCATGGGGCTTGGTAATCGGTTTTTTTACATCCTCCTCTTCGATAATCGTGCGCCGGAATCTCGTACCTGAAACAATAAACGTTAAAAAACTAGAACAGTTCCAAAAGAGCGACAGAATAAAGAAGTTAACCTTTTTTTTCAGTGTTTTATGGCGGTGTTAAGTGACATTAGCCGGCTCGTAAAACCGTTTGGTTTTATTGTCGGGAACAAAACTAACAAGAATGTTAAATACCTGTGCCACGTCCTGTGTGATGGGTGGGAGGGGGGCCAGGTGGTCGCCGTGAGGCTTCATCACCCGAATCCCGGGGTGGGGATGAAAAGGGCTCTTTCAAGGGCCGCCTAGGGGAGGGAATCACCCTCGGCCATATTTGAGGAAGGGGGAAGAGAAAATGTTGGCACAATGACCTAAAACTTTGTTTGTTTTATTCCTCCCGTTCAAGGTGAATAGTGAATTTTAGTGATTGTGCTCTGAAATTGGAGATCTTATTTTCGTGTAATTTTCAAGGACTTTCATGGCCCCATCGCATTGTTTGTTGCTGTCATAGGAACTGGATCATAGGAAAATAAACAACTGAAAGAAGGAAAAAAAATCCTAATTAAAAAGTGTAAACATCCTTAGGTCATCAACAGTGAAGAGTGAAAAATTAGTTTTATGTATAAAAAATGTAGATTTTGTCAGTGTGATGAATCGATCAATCAAGGCTTAGAGATAAAAAGCTCGAGATGGCTTCATGTATCCTCTTCTATGAAAGTTTGTTTTCGTAAATATTTATCTAGGGTCTTACTAGGGTGTATATTCATTCCAGTTTGGGGAGATATAGTACTCAAGTTTAGAGATATATAATGCTCAAGTTTAGAGTGATTTAATGCTCAATTTTAGAGTGATTTAATGCTCAAGTTTAGAGAGGTATGATGCTCAAGTTTAGAGAGGTATGATGCTCAAGTTTAGAGAGGTATTATGCTCAAGTTTAGAGAGATATAATGCTCAAGTTTAGAGAGATATAATGCTCAAGTTTAGAGAGATATAAGGCTCAAGTTTAGAGAGATATAATGCTCAAGTTCAGGGAGATAGAATGCCTACAATTCCCAAGTTTAGGAAGAAAGAGTGCTCAATTCGAAGGAAATAGAATGCTTAAGTTTATTGGAGATGAAATGCTCAAGTTTATAGGAGACAAAATGCTCAAGTTTATTGGAGATAAAATGCTCAAGTTTAGAGAGATATAATGCTCAAGTTTAGAGAGATTTAATGCTCAAGTTTAGAGAGTATAAGGCTTAAGTTTAGAGGGATATAAGGCTTAAGTTTAGAGAGATATAATGCTCAAGTTTAGAGAGATATAAGGCTCAAGTTTAGAGATATATAATGCTCAAGTTTAGAGGGATATAATGCTCAAGTTCAGGGAGATAGAATGCCTACAATTCCCAAGTTTAGGAAGAAAGAGTGCTCAATTCGAAGGAAATAGAATGCTTAAGTTTATTGGAGATGAAATGCTCAAGTTTATTAGAGATAAAATGCTCAAGTTTATTGGAGATAAAATGCTCAAGTTTATTGGAGATAAAATGCTCAAGTTTATTGGAGATAAAATGCTCAAGTATAGGGAGATTGAATGCTCAAGTTTAGGGAGATAATGTTGAGGGTGCCAATCATCCAAATTTTTGAACATAGAAATTTGATAAATCCTTACTCCCTATGAGTGTGTAGTAAAATAAGAGATTAGGGCTGTCATTCAGGATAAGGGTTTCGTGTGTCCTCTTCCAGGAAAGTGTGATTTCGGACCTATCTAGGGTCAAAAAGTCAATTGAACCAAAAAATCGACATTGAGGATATCAACCTCTTAATTCAAATTTCGGATTGATTGCCAGCTCCTTGTTTCCACCGGAGCGAATCCTCTCTCAGGACGAATGCCGAGCCGTGCGTGACGTCCCAAAATGTTGTAAACATCAATTATTAAAAAACGAAATGATTCTCTTTCACTTTTCTTCTATCGAGGAACCGTAAAATTTATTTTCACTTAAGAAAATATCGATTAAAAATGTCTGACCTTTGATTAATTAGGTCAGGCGCCGCAGATTCTAATTAATAAAACGATAACCTATGACATCGTTCTTGACGAGCAGACAATGGCGGTTTGTGTAGAAAATTAAAATGCACCATGAGAAACAAAAACAAAAAAAAGGTTGTGAAAAGATTTATTGCGGTTTCGGATGAAGCTATTCAGAAAACGTTTGCCCGTCGCCAGGTATTCGACGGTTTTTTACCATTTTTTTACTTTTTTTTTTCCTCGGACCTTTGATGACTCTATCTTCAGACGTGGCGCTTCCTATGATTTACAGCCTCGGAAATAACGTAAAAATTACAAAAGCGAAGAAAAGTACTCGGTAATAATTTATTAGGTACGAGAAGGCGGGCGATGTTTTTAAGACGGCTAATACGGTTATAGATTGATGCTAGCAAGGGGTCACCATTATATAAGTTTTAGGTCGGGACAAAGTTTTACAAGTCGGCCTCCCTTGTTCCAACAAACGCCCGCTATTAAATCAATCTTTTCGAATGTTTTGGGTCCCTCCGACTCCGGTAGGCTTCCTGTTGTTTTCTTTTTTTCATCTCCTAATCTAATCAGATCGGTATTTCCGATATTTTGGGTGGCAACGGACATTTTCTAGTCGAGACTTGTGTTATGGAGTAATTTATAGGATTCCGTAAAATGTTCGAGTATGCTGGAAACCGTTTATGTATACTAGGAAGGTAAAATGAAGTTAAATTTGGCGGGTTTTGAGAAAATCCAAACATCATGTGGTTAAAATACATAGGGATAGAAGACCCTTTACTTTAGTGGGATAAAACCTTTCACATTGTGGAGATAAAACCCTTTACATTGTGATATTAGACCCTGTATATTATGGAGATGAATCTCTTTACATTAGGGAGATAGAAACCTTTACATTAGGTTCATAGAAACCTTCACTTTGTGGAGATACACCCCATTAGATTATGGCAATAAAACCCTTTACATTAGGGCAATAAAACCCTTTACATTAGGGAGATAGAAATCTTTACATTATGGCGATAGAAACCTTTACATTAGGGAGATAGAAACCTTTACATTAGGGAGATGGAAACCTTTACATTATGGAGATAAAAACCTCTACATTAGGGAGATAGAAACCTTTACATTAGAGAGATAGAAACCTTTACATTATGGAGATAAAAACCTCTACATTAGGGAGATAGAAACCTTTACATTAGGGAGATGGAAACCTTTACATTATGGAGATAAAAACCTCTACATTAGGGAGATAGAAACCTTTACATTAGGTTCATAAAAACCTTCACTTTGTGGAGATACACCCCATTAGATTATGGCAATAAAACCCTTTACATTAGGGCAATAAAACCCTTTACATTAGGGAGATAGAAACCTTTACATTATGGCGATAGAAACCTTTACATTAGGGAGATAAAAACCTTTACATTAGGGAGATGGAAACCTTTACATTATGGAGATAAAAACCTCTACATTAGGGAGATAGAAACCTTTACATTAGGGAGATAGAAACCTTTACATTATGGAGATAAAAACCTCTACATTAGGGAGATAGAAACCTTTACATTAGGGAGATAGAAACCTTTACATTAGGGAGATAGAAACCTTTACATTAGGGAGATAGAAACCTTTACATTAGGGAGATAGAAACCTTTACATTAGGGAGATAAAACCTTTACATTGGAGATAACAACCTCTACATTAGGGAGATAGAAACCTTTAATAGGCATAAAAACCTTCATGGGAGATACACCCCTAGATTATGCAATAAAACCCTTTACATTAGGGAGATAGAAACCTTTACATTAGGGATAAAACCTTTACATTAGGGAGATAGAAAACCTTTACATTATGGGATAGAAACCTTTACATTAGGAGATGAAACCTTTACATAGGGAGATAGAAAACCTTACGGAATAAAACTTTCATAGGGAGATAGAAACCTTTACATTAGGGAGATAGAAACCTTTACATTATGGCGATAGAAACCTTTACATTAGGGAGATGGAAACCTTTACATTAGGGAGATAGAAACCTCTACATTAGGGAGATAGAAACCTTTACATTAGGGCAATAAAACCCTTTACATTAGGGAGATAGAAACCTTTACATTATGGCGATAGAAACCTTTACATTAGGGAGATAGAAACCTTTACATTAGGGAGATAGAAACCTTTACATTAGGGAGATAGAAACCTTTACATTAGGGAGATAGAAACCTTTACATTAGGTTCATAGAAACCTTCACTTTGTGGAGATACACCCCATTAGATTATGGCAATAAAACCCTTTACATTAGGGCAATAAAACCCTTTACATTAGGGAGATAGAAACCTTTACATTATGGCGATAGAAACCTTTACATTAGGGAGATAGAAACCTTTACATTAGGGAGATGGAAACCTTTACATTATGGAGATAAAAACCTCTACATTAGGGAGATAGAAACCTTTACATTAGGGAGATAGAAACCTTTACATTATGGAGATAAAAACCTCTACATTAGGGAGATAGAAACCTTTACATTAGGGAGATAGAAACCTTTACATTAGGGAGATAGAAACCTTTAAATTAGGGAGATAGTAACCTTTACATAAGGGAGATAGAAACCTTTACATTAGGGAGATAAAAACCTTTACATTGTGGAGATAACAACCTCTACATTAGGGAGATAGAAACCTTTACATTATGACAATAAAACCCTATACCATAGGGAGATAGACGCCTTTACATTATAGCAATAGAACCCTTTACATTAGGGAGATAGAAACCTTTACATTATGGAGATAAAAACCTCTACATTAGGGTGATAGAAACCTTTACATTATGACAATAGAACCCTTTACATTAGGGAGATAGAAACCTTTACATTATGGAGATAAAAACCTTTACATTGTGGCAATAAAAGCCTATACCATAGGGAGATAAAATCCTTTACATTGCGGAGATAGAAACTCTTTGCATTAGAAGATAAAACGTTGTGATTAAGGCGATGCAATAATTTAAATTCGAGAAATAAATCGATTCAATTTAGGGAGATAAAACGCTTAAGTTGAAGAATATAAAAGGCTCGATTTTAGGCCGATAAATGACAATGTCGAGATAAAAGTTAAAAGGTATTATTTACATGACAAATAAAGAATATTGAAAAGTTATGAAATAATGACTGGAGGAGTGAGAGGAAGCCATGGCAACGAATGTGGGAGCAATGAAAGGAACATCTCCCACCACCCGGTAGTTTAATTGTAATATAAACCTGTTTCTAACGCTTTTCAAGGAGAAAAATAATCATAAAAAAAAACACCGATATAAGTAAAAAAAAATCCGCTAAATTTTTTCAAAGTGTGTTGGAAAATTTTCTGGAATGCATGTCTGTGGCCGAAATCGTCGCGAATTCTTCGGGATCCGTGAAGAATTGAAGCGAGGCGTTCATTAGGCAGTCCTTGAACTCTGTATTCTCTTTTTTTTTAATCCCAAAAGGATTTTTTTCTTCTCCTTCAATTTTAAGATTAGATTTTATACAAATCATGCGTTTCTAGGACCACCTTGTATGGCTCATGAATAAACAAAAAGCGCCTATCGGGGTTATAGATTATTGAATTGAGGCGTGGGGTCATCAAAGGCCCGTGCCAAAAATTTTCCCTCGAGATGGGGGACGTGGTAATTAATATCGGGAGAATTTATTCACGGAATAGACCGAATTTCAACGGCGGGATAAAAAAAAATATTTCGGTAGATTTAACACTTTTTATAATAGGGTAAACGTTATTCATAGGGAAGGAGATGCCAAAAAGATGCCGGGGGCCTTCTTTAAATCATCCAAAGACGTATGGAGCGTGTTATTTTAGATTTAGGAGCGTTTAGAAAAGAAAATTCTTTTTTTAGCCAAGGTAGGCTGGATGGAAGCTTTTAGAAAACAAATTTTTGCTAATTTTTTTTTGAAAATTGAACGTTTTTTTCCCCCACTCCTCGAAAAAATATCGCACTAAATCAAAAACGTTCGGAGGGCGGGATAGATGGCCGTTATTTAGAGCCCGGGACGCTTTTAATAAGAAATAAATTGCTCCTCTGTGGGCCGTATTGTAATTAGGCTTAATTAATAAAAATATACATTTTTCAATACGTTTGTTTTATAACTTTTATTCGCTTTTAAATTAAGTCGTCATAACGGACCTTATAAAAAAAGAAAGCCGTCAAAACGCGTTTTTTTCGGGGTCCGAAATTGAGTTTGAAAGTTGATCGATGGGTTCGTCGATTAGAAATTCGTATTTAAATCGTTGT
Organism: Orius laevigatus; assembly: GCA_018703685.1. NCBI lineage: Eukaryota > Metazoa > Arthropoda > Insecta > Hemiptera > Anthocoridae > Orius > Orius laevigatus. Next base: position 100,764 of record JAGWEN010000049.1, on the reverse strand, counting down.
AAAATGAGATTGTTTACATTCTGTTTAGAAAAGGTTCGGACGCGATAAATCAAAATTCTTCGGTCCTACTTGTATTTCGCAACATTAGGAGAAAAAGATCATTTTATTTATTGTTTTTACGAAAATTATTTATGGGAGGCGAGATTCGAGGGATGACCTTGGTCTGATCCGCACACACCATAAAACAAAATCCAGTTGTAGGTTGTAGGTTGAGGTCGACATTTTTTTTAACTTTCTAAGATGTACTTTGTTAAAATGTACACATAAAACTGTGTTTTAATAATCCCGAGCTAGATTATTTCACTAAAAAGCGGCTTGTAAACGTTAAAGCTCAAGTCAAAGTTAATGGTTTAAGACCACTCATGTTAAAGAAGTTAAAACGCGCAAGTTAAATGAGATAAAACGTACAAGTTAAAGGAGATAAAACGCGCAAGTTAAAAGAGATAAAATGTTCAAATTATAGGAGATAAAGTGCTCAAATTATGGGAGATAAAATGCTCAAATTATAGGAGATAAAGTGCTCAAATTATGGGAGATAAAACGCGCAAGTTAAAGGAGATAAAACGCCCAAGTTATAGGAAATAAAACGCTCAAGTTAAAGGAGATAAAACGTTCAAGTTAAATTAGTTAAAATGCTCCAGTTAAAGAGATAAACAGTTCAAGTTAAAGAATATGAAACGCACAAGTTAAAGGAGATAAAACTCCCAAGTTAAAGGAGATAAAACGTTCCAGTTAAATTAGTTAAAATGCTCCAGTTAAAGAGATAAACAGTTCAAGTTAAAGAATATGAAACGCACAAGTTAAAGGAGATAAAACTCCCAAGTTAAAGGAGATAAAACGTTCCAGTTAAAGTAGTTAAAATGCTCCAGTTAAAGAGATAAACAGTTCAAGTTAAAGGAGATCAAACGCCCAAGAGATAAAACGTTCCAATTGAAGTAGTTAAAATGCTCCATTTAAAGAGATCAAAACAGTTCAATTTAAAGGAGCTCAAACGCCCAAGTTAAAGGAGATCAAATGCCCAAGTTAAAGGAGATAAAACGCCCAAGTTAAAGGAGATTAAACGTTCCAGTTAAAGTAGTTAAAATGCTCCAGTTAAAGAGATAAACATTTTAAGTTAAAGGAGATAAAACGTTCAAGTTAAATTAGTTAAAATGCTCCAGTTAAAGAGATAAACAGTTCAAGTTAAAGAATATGAAACGCCCAAGTTAAAGGACATAAAACTCCTAAGTTAAAGGAGATACAACTCCAAAGTTAAAGGAGATAAAACGTTCCAGTTAAAGTAGTTAAAATGCTCCAGTTAAAGAGATAAACAGTTCAAGTTAAAGGAGATCAAACGCCCAAGAGATAAAACGTTCCAATTGAAGTAGTTAAAATGCTCCATTTAAAGAGATCAAAACAGTTCAATTTAAAGGAGATCAAACGCCCAAGTTAAAGGAGATAAAACGCCCAAGTTAAAGGAGATAAAACGTTTCAGTTAAAGTACCTAGTTAAAATGCTCCAGTTAAAGAGATAAACATTTCAAGTTAAAGGAGATAAAACGCTCAAGTTAAAGGAGATAAAACGCTCAAGTTAAAGGAGTTAAAGCGCTTAACAATAAGTTTACGAAGTAAAACGTTCAAAATCAGGGTGCAATGTTAAAAATTATATTTCTTTATGTTGTTTGGGGTGGGTACCCATATTTTGTGATTGTGTTTGCTCTATATATTTTGTAAAAATGGTAACGAAATTGATCTTTAATGTTCGATACGATTAAAGTAAAATATTTACGTAGCGATTGCACATAATTTAAGTTGAGGGACTTATCTCGGCGAGGAGGAAGTCTCCGATCCCTCTTGGGGTGCTTGGGTGGCGGCCGTGTCTTTACATAATCCCGTGTAGAACAGCTGATGTAGTGAAACAGCACATTTTCTTAAATACACGGTGGAAGAGGGAACCCCCTACTCCGGGAAAAGGGCCACTTCTCATCCACGGAGACGTCTTAGGGTTCCTCCCACACCGACGCAGGGCGGCGGCGGGGGCAGTTGTTTACGAGGAGATAAACCGTTGAACCTTCACTATCCCCCCCTTCACGCTACTCATTCTTTTCGCTGCAAAGACACTAATTTTTTTTCTCTTCTTTCTAAACCCCTCATCTTCATGACTACTTAATGCCCCCCGTGATAAGGAACCTCCCTTAATGAGCTTTTAGATAAGACCTACTACATTAATTTTCAGTTTTGAAAAAAATTATTTTTCTTTTTAAATCTTTCGAATTGTTTGCCCTTTTTCTCAGGGCCTTCATGTTAAAGGGCAAAAAAAATCACACCAGTTGGCTCTGTAAAGGGCCGAAAAATTAAAGGCCTTTTTCAGGGCCATGCGATTTTTATTTATTTATTTATTTTTTTTTTAAACGGTAACATCTATTTATTTCGTGTGTAAACACATAAATCATTTATGCTTAATAATATTTAAATTAAAACATATCACGAATGATAGTGATATACATCTGAGGGGAGAAAAATCGCAGAGGTTGAATTACAATGTGTCGGTTAATTAACCGGGAAGGTTTAATTAACTTTAACTCGAACGAGTCCCGACAATAAAACAATAATTAATCTCAATTTATACCGAGGAACTCCGTTAGGCTTGAAATAATACGAGGAGTATGTAAATCGAGGTTTTTTCCCTAAAGTATGTGAAGTCAGTTTTGTATTAGATGTTGACAGTGAAAATAGATTCTTATGACAATTTTTAGCCCTTTTCAGGGCCACTTAATGACCTTTTTATCTTTAAATTGAGAAAGTTTAAACATTCGTCCCTTTTCAGGGCCAACAAATTTGGTTTTTTAATGATTTTTTAAACCATAAATTTGCGTAGCTTTGGTGGTCTTTTAAGAATAAGGTCTGAACCGTTTAATTCACCTCTAAAAAGAGGTTGGCGTGTTTATCGACGGTTTTCTGGCTCGCGAAAATCTCACAACGGCGGGTCACGTCTAACAACACCCGTGAATGTTAAATTATTTCACGGAAATATTTGGCGCTTTCAAAAATGATGTCGATACCCTGATGCGTGTGTCCCGACCATTTTGGCAATGAAGACCTCAAACCCTTGACCTTCCGACTACCTAAACACAAAGTCCGCCTTTTCTTTACCGAGCAGAGATGGATTTATGTCGCCTCTTCCCGTTTGATCGAATGTGGGCTTCCGCACGTCGTCTAACTGTTTCTTTCTGCCCCCGGGATTGGAAGTCCTCACGCCGGTGAAAGTACCTTAAAGGGTCATTAAAGGTAATTATCGTTATGTAATAATGGGTCTCCAGGACACGCCTGTCTCTTCTTGAATAATAAAAGAAGTCAAATTATTTCATTCCAAAAACCGGATGACTAGCAGAGGTGACAAATGTTGCAAATCTCACAGAATCACTTAAACATAATTTTTATTGATTTTGAAGGTGTTTACTGTCGGAGGCGAGAAAGAGTATAGAGAAACTGGAGATCGCGGAGGGAACGTTGTGATAAAGGGAGGGAAGATTTGATTTGTAGCTTGGGGCACAGGGGCAGACTTCCAGGGTGGGTACAGTCAGTCGAGAAAGTACAAAGGTTATTAATTCATAAAAACCCTTTTATTTTTTTCTTACAGAATACCTTTCATTACAACTGTTCGTTTTTAAAAGAAAGCCGACAAAAGTGACTTCATCGTAGACAATAGGGGCGTGGGACGTCCTATGTTTCAATTTGAAGAAATTTCATTCGGAAAAGACGCTTTTCTAATTTCATGTCACGTTTGGACCCCTCCTCCGAAAATGAAGACAAACGCTGACAATCACATGCAAATGCTCTGCGAGCCCCCTGGGCGAATCGAGTAGTCCGAAGGGTAGTCTGTTACAATTATTACAAAATGGTTTAATGGCTGTTCGAACCCCGGGAACAGATCGTAATGGACTCCCTAATGGTATTGACAGGTCCATCTTTCAGCCTGTCAAATCTCGCCCGCGAATTTGCCCAAAATGTTTAAAGAATAAACAATAATTAGATTGAACTTTTGATGATCTCGGTGTCAGAATCTCACGAACTAGAGTAATCGAGCTCAGAAAAAATGGAAGAAATTTGGGAATTCCGGATTGAAAGGTAGCTATCAAGGTCGTCATTTTTTTGAGGTCGACGAATCTCTCCGTAAGATTCGGAATTTAACAAAAATCATTGGAAATAGCTTAGCTTGTTACTGGATCTCGTTATGTCGATATCTGAATATAGAGGACTGTTGAAAATCGGCTCAGGAGCATCTTGTAATTTAAATTTTAAGTTCTGTGGATTTAGTGATTATATTTAAATTTTAAAGATGTTCAGGGTGAGAATTCTTCTTGAGTTCTTCATTATTTTAGACATTTAATAATTTATACTGAAGATACTAAATATGAATTTTTTGGTTTCGCTTTCCAAAAGAGCCAGAAAATGATCAAAATTTGGCTTTTGGGTGAAACCCCACTCCATTGCCGTCGGGGCTAGTGGTAGGGGAAGGACTCGAATGTTTTCAGCCAGGCTCGTAGGACTGAATGGTCTCCGGCGAGAAAAGTGGGGGGGCCCCTCCCATGGCTTCCACTGCAGCGCTCCCAGTTTATTTTTACCCTCAAAACGAAACGGAAATTTGAACACTACGACCGTCAAGTTTAAATTATGCACGTAGGGATAATTTATTCCCCATTAATTATGCCCAATAATATAGCAATCATTGTCGATTGCTTTCACGTGATCGGAATCGATTATTAGACAAATTGAGATGAAGAAAAGAAAAAAACCATACACGATGATGCCTGAATTCGTTTTCTAATTATTATTAATAAAGATATGAATATTCTTCTTAGGTTAAAAAACTTTAGCTTATAAACTAAATGATGTACCACTACTATTTTTTATAGATGTTGTCTCTTCACATGTTTAGGGTGTAATAAAGTTAGTACACTCCTGTTTTCCTCCGACCGGTTTCGACTTTATTAGCCATTGTCAAGGAAAGCTACAAAAAACGATACATTTACTATTTTTTTATAAAAAATTGACATGAAAATTTACCTTTTGGAAATTGAGTGAAAGTTGAAAAATAAAGATAATAATAAGAAGAAATCTCGATTGAGTGTGAACAAAAAGCATTTAAATGATTGAAAAAAACATTTAAATGATTGAAAAACTATTTTGAATTTAACAATTTTCTTTTCATAAAACGAGAAAAATTGATAAGGTATCAACGGTGTCGGCGGGAAAAAGTTGTCAGTGTGACCAACTGAAGGAATCGATTCGTGGTCATCGATCTCGATGTTGAGGTAAGTATTTAAATTAAATTCAACAAACGTTAAATTTGAATTCAAGTTTCTTCGTTTTCGTCGACGTTTTGGACGGTTTTCTTGATCAGTTCTTTCATTAATGTAGTCCCTTGAGGCATATTCGTACTTTTTTTGTTTAAACATTTTTCTTTTTTCAGCATACTGCTTTTTAGAATTTCGAAGGACTTCGAAGGAATCACCCCTTCAAACTCGAAGAAGACGTCGACTACCTACACCTACAATCTAAAGGTAGATTTTTAGACTGGATGGAGTCCTTCGAAATTCTAAAAAGCAGTATGCTGAAAAAAGAAAAATGTTTAAACAAAAAAAGTACGAATATGCCTCAAGGGACTACATTAATGAAAGAACTGATCAAGAAAACCGTCCAAAACGTCGACGAAAACGAAGAAACTTGAATTCAAATTTAACGTTTGTTGAATTTAATTTAAATACTTACCTCAACATCGAGATCGATGACCACGAATCGATTCCTTCAGTTGGTCACACTGACAACTTTTTCCCGCCGACACCGTTGATACCTTATCAATTTTTCTCGTTTTATGAAAAGAAAATTGTTAAATTCAAAATAGTTTTTCAATCATTTAAATGTTTTTTTCAATCATTTAAATGCTTTTTGTTCACACTCAATCGAGATTTCTTCTTATTATTATCTTTATTTTTCAACTTTCACTCAATTTCCAAAAGCTTTCCTTGACAATGGCTAATAAAGTCGAAACCGGTCGGAGGAAAACAGGAGTGTACTAACTTTATTACACCCTAAACATGTGAAGAGACAACATCTATAAAAAATAGTAATTTTTACTTCACACCATCACAAAAAACCAAAAATGATGTACCTATACACAGAAATTATACCCAACAGGTATAACCTAAGTAGGTATACCACTGGTAATACCAGCAGGCATACCCTACCATTAGGTATACCATCAGGCATACCCTAACAGTAGGTATGCCATCAGGCATACCCTAACAGTAGGTATACCATCAGGCATACCCTAACAGTAGGTATACCATCAGGCATACCCTAACAGTAGGTATCCCATCAGGCATACCCTAACAGTAGGTATCCCATCAGGCATACCCTAACAGTAGGTATACCATCAGGCATACCCTAACAGTAGGTATACCATCAGGCATACCCTAACAGTAGGTATACTATCAGGCATACCCTACCAGTAGGTATACCAGCAGGCATACCCTAACAGTAGGTATACCAGCAGGCATACCCTAACAGTAGGTATACCAGCAGGCATACCAGCAGGCATACTCTACCAGTAGGTATACCAGCAGGCATACCCTACCAGTAGGTATACCAGCAGGCATACCCTACCAGTAGGTATACCAGCAGGCATACCCTACCAGTAGGTATACCCTGCCAGCAGGTATCCATTAGATACCCACTTCTCATATTAATCTAGTATGGCGGAGAGGGCAAAGTAAGTGTGGGGCATAAGCAGAGTATGGTGTATAAGATTATTGGGAGAATAAGTCTGAAAGTTATAGTCAAAAAAATTATGGAAAAAGAAACGGTAGCTATTTAATAGGGAGGCCATAAAACAATGAGTCTTTCTCGAAAATAGTAACACTAATCTCTTCCTATTAATCGAAAATAATTACTCCCTCCATTTCAAAAAGTCAGGCGTACTCAGGTAAGTGGGCGTAGAGCGTTTGGGATTTGCATGACATTAACATAGATCCTTGTCTTCCCAGTTGAGTAATTATCCAACGATTCGATATAATATTTAGAAAAAAATTTAATTTTTTTTTAAATATTTTAAGGAGAGTCCTTTAAAAAGCGTTTTAGGAAGGAAGTAATGGATCATAAGATTATTTTCTTATCCTTGTGTAAAAATTTAAAGGGGGAGAAAAACGCAGGAGAGAAGAGAGAAAAAAAAGTTGAACAAAGTGACTGGGTCGATTTAAAAGGTTTCTTTAATGGATGTACAGTTGTAGAGGAAGTCCATTGAAGGAAATACATCAGTCTCCCTCCCAAGATAAGAGGCACGCTAAACTGTGAAGTAAGCCGCCTTTAAGATCTCGCTCGATGATCTAACCCGGATAATTAGCCATTTAGGGTAATTAGAAAACAGAAAATAATGAGAAGTCTCGAAAAAAGTCTGTGAAGATACCTTTAGAAATCAAAGGAGGAAAGAAAAGGTTGGAAAAACGGTGAATTCTTTGGGTTTGGAGTCAATTTTCGGTTGTAGAATAGTCGATTCTGTACTTGGTGAAACTGTGCGTCTAAAAAATGCAAATTTTTCAATATCGTCCATCTGAGGAGAGTGAAAAAGGCCGGAGGGGCACGGCTCTTCGGTCCGGTTTTCGAAACGTTGAAAGGTGCCCCGTGTAGAGAAACGGCTGTGGCGGGATTTATGTTCGAACAATGACGGGAACGGACGCGACGTGCGAGCGCACGAAGAGGGACTGCGATGGGGGGAAGAGGAAACACATGTTCCGCAAACGGCCTGTTATATTAAAACGTGACGACCTTCAGGTATGTGTGTGGTTAACATTCGCCGCCCCTGATTGAATATGAATTACACCCCTTGGGAAAATATCAGGCCCCCTACTCGACGAACTATCATTTCGCACAACCCATAAACAAACACGAATCTCTTCAGTCTTTTAGAGCGAACAAGCACAATTCTTTAGTCATTCTTTCTTTTCTGTAAAAATAGGTTTCGGTTTTCGACCTCTTAGACTCTAGAACTGGAGGAAATGGCAACATTCTCTGGCGCTCATATTAATCAGAAGCACATCGAACATCGAAACGTCTAGAAGCTTATTTTGTCAAAATCATTGAATTGAATGGCAAAGATCGAAAACTGCATTCGTAATAAATTGGGAAAATAAATCAGGAAAAGTTAAATAAGATTCATAAATTGGCTCTCGGACGGGAATCGAACCCGCGTCTTCGAATTGGTACTCCAACGAGAACTGATAATTAATGGATAACATTTCGGGAAGACAATCGACAGCTTTCGTTATCAGTTCTCGGTGGTGTAATGGATAGCACGTTGGAGTACCAATTCGAAGACGCGGGTAAGAATCACAAAATGGTTGGAACGGATTTTGATGGTTCTTGCAGAATCGCCAAATAGACCAGTTGAAACGGATCAAAGATGGCTTTTGCAGAATCTCCTAATGGACCCGTTGACATGGATCGATGGTTGCTTCTGCAGAATCGTCACAACTATCATGATTCATGATCTAACTACACTAATTAAAATACCTTCAAATAATGTCTAATTAGGGAAAAAACTACCGACATAATTAATGTGGTGAAGATTACAGAATTGTCTAAAACAATAGTTAGGGATTTATAATGGGTAGAGTTTGACGTATATTATTATTATATATTAAGCATTAAATATGCTCAATTAAGGGGCTTCTATTATCCTCCTGTTTTGCTGTATCATAAAGATCTTTTGCATATTTTCATAACAATAAAACAATTAAATAATTGACTTTAAAATGAGCGCTTTTGATTAACGGCACTCGTGTGAGACTTTCGATTTTTAAAAAAATATTGGGGGACTCACCTCATCGGCGTCTGGGGTAAGACTGCCCTTGTCACGTTCGTACTTTTTTATTATTCACATTTTACCTGTAAAACCTAACGGAAAGGTTCAATTGTGACATGCGGGTTGTTTTAAAAACCGTTCTTTTTTTGAATGCACCTTTTTTATTCTTCTTTTTTACTTAAAAGACGACCTTGGTACTGAGTGATATATGGGGACGTTTACCTTTTTTTGCGAGAAAAAAAAAAAAACCTTTCAATTTTTACAATTTTCGATATTTGTTTAAGATAGAAAAGAAAATAGAGGGTGTAAAATCGATGTACCGAGTAGATCACGTCACCTTTATCGATCCGATTTTTATTTAGAAAGAATACTAATAAAAAATGGGCTTTGTTCTGCTATAAAGGGAAGGGACGTTTGCCAAGATAAAGGGAAGACAAAGGGAATGAGGGATGGTAATTAGTATTTGACGTGGATCCATGCAATAAGGAAAAGGTGTTATTATAGACGTGTAAAATAGGTGGCGAAACCTTATATGAGAGCATGTCTATGGAACGTTTAGGCCTAGTTTTACGATCGCCATAACACTTTGACGTTATTTAGGCCACTTATTTTCTTGCCAAAGGGAAAAAAGATCATCCACTGACACGGGAAATTCCTCTCATCTTTTCAGAGGGGTGGAGGGGGTGGAAAGCCGGAAAGCCGCGCTTTCCCCGTGGCTCGATAAAGACATAGATCACTGAAAAAATAAATAATATATAACCGGTGGCCGAGGGATTTGATAAATGGCCTCTCGGGTCGTTTTGTTCGTTAGGCCCTGAATCACACGAGCCCCGACAGGCGGCCCCAGGGCCTTTATTGCACACAAATAATAAAACTTGTAATAATATTTCGGCTTAGAGAAAAAAAGGGGGTGAAGAATACACTCAAACAATCCATCCGTTTTTCATAAAAATAATTGTGATTATGAATAACTGTTAGCAGCGACCACTACTGGGAACCTGAGAATTAACATCTAATGTCAAAGAAGAGAGGTGACAATTGACAGCAACAGATAAAATCTCATGGAAATGGGACATAGAGTTGCTTTAATCCAATAGGCTTTTAGATATACCATCTAATGGTATAGCAACGGATAGACACTGGCAAGGAACATTGAATGGTAGTGGGACATAAGTTAAGCCAAACAAAATCTTGCTGCACGACCTAGCTGGCGCTGAAGAAGCGTGGCGAATGGCGATGGGTCGACACTAAAAAGGAAGGGACATAAAGCTACTTTAACTAAATGGGCTCTTGGATACACCATCTATTGCTGAAGAACGTGGCAATCTGTAGGACCAGGAGCATTCTAGGGTAGTGGGACATGACGCTACCCTAACCAAGTAGGCTTTGGGATATGCCATTCTATTGCGGAAGAAACCAATAGGTAGACTGGCGAAGTGCATGCTAATCTAACCTGGACCATGAAGTCAATGCATCCCTGAAAACCTTATTGGTCCAGAGCACGCTTTTCAAACCTTAAACAATATTTACTTGTATCGGAAATGTTTTATACATTTCGATTTCAGAAAAAAACACCATGTAATGTATTTTTAATTGCCTTTGTATTCCCTATCTTTCTATAATTAGTTTCCCTTTACTAATTTACATTCGAGACGATAATTTTTATTGTCTTCGACTATTCGAAAAGGGGGCAATTAACATTTCGTTCTGTCCGCAAGTTTCAGACTTGGAGATCCGACGGTCAAGGACGAAAAAGCAATTCGGGCCAGTGGCCGTGAAAAAAATCGTGGAGCAGTCGTGGTTTATTGAAGACTTGAAATGAATTATTATAATGAATTTGATAGTTTTTAAATTAAGGAGGATTATTTTGTTTTAAAGGGTTTTAGGGAAGAATATTTATGGCGTGAATAAACTTGCTAAATTGATTGCTTCTTTCGAATGGCGGAAGTTCGCTGATCAATAATTGGCAAAGAAATTTGAGGGTTGAAGGTCTTTGAATGGAAAAAATGGTTACGTTTCGTTGCTTTGGATAAAAATAATCTTCTTGATATCGAGGCGGCAATAAACTTCGAACGCAGGGATATCAATTAATCCGGAAGAACGATCCTGAGAGGGTGAAAACCACCCTCTCGAAATCCTCCAATTAGAAACTCTGGTAAATCCTAGGTAAAAAGTAGTTCCGACTCGAAACTTAGGATGTGGGTGGGGATGTGGGCAAAGGTGGCGAACAATTGCGAGCGAGTTCATGTGAAATGATTCATAGGCGGAGATATAACAATATCTGGGAGGGGTACGTGTGTGCCCCGGCCGCAGAAACCGAGAAGGCGGGGGGCGAAAAGCCGGGCAGCAACTTCTCCACGACCCACTAAGACAAAGTAATTAATTAAAGCCCCTGGGACGGAGCCCGAAAGAGGGGAGACCACGATAACTCATCCTTTTATATTAAAACATAGGTAAAACCCTTAATTTATTGTTTTGAAAGAATAAAAATTGAACAATTTCTACATCGAAAGGGGGGAGACGGGACAGTTTATAAAATCGTGAAGTAGGATTCGCGGGTGGATATGACGTATTGCAGTGGTATTGTGCTACGTCAGTGTGGAGGCATTGTCTGTCCATTGGCTTCACCCTCACAAATCAACGTCAACCCGGGCTTCGGCCTCTACCGTCCTTCCCCCCCGTCCCTGTACAACACCGAGCTCTGGCCCGACGTCAAATACTCGTTCTCTACTTTCCCTCCCTTCCGAATAAAATGTGAAAACATAATAAAACTATTAAGGACATTAAATTGAACCTCTATTTTGAAAATTTATGGAAAAATAAAGGCCGGAAATACAAGGAAAAGATACAGGAAGCGGAACGTGTTTACTTGAAACGTTGATATAATTGCGGTTGTAAATTAAGGGCAATTATTTTTAATTACGTGTGAGATGAGGTTTTGCCCCTTAGCAAAAATGTCGAACATTTTTTCATGAGTTAAAACTGGTCTTTTCTAAATGAACATTTTTGTCCATCATTAACTAGCAGGGCACGACTGGCTTCTCGTCCAGATTGGAGGCCTTGATTAAGTGAATCAATTGCCAGGGGTGTGATTACTCTACCATGTCATCAAAACTGGAATTTGAGGCGTTTTTGCCCTTCATATGGTCTGGATTTTGGTACTTTGCTGTTTGGGCTTCATGCTGCGGTTTTGGAATCACTACTAGAGAAAAAAAAATCATCTTCCAAATATTATCAAAACTGGTTGCTGGAACTGAAGGACTCTAAACCCTGTGATCCTGATTGGTTGGACCAATCATCACTGCTGTAGAGACTACAGTCATCTTCCCATACCTTAAAACTGGTTGCTTCTGGGGGACTCAAAACCCTTGTGCTTCTGAATGGTTTGGCCAATAGTGGTCACTGGTAGTGCTACAGTAATCCCATACCATCAAAACTGGATTCTTGGACTGAGGGACTCTCGACCCTTGTGATTCTGAATGGTGTGGCCAATCAGTTTTCACTGCCAGAGACTGCAATCATCTTCCCATACCATCATAACTGGTTGCTTCTGTGAGAATCAAAACCCTGTGATACTGAATGGTTTGGCCAATTAGTAGTCACTGCTAGAGAGTACGGTCATCTTCCCAGTTTCTTGGACTGAGGGACTCTAAACCCCAGAGATTAGTCCTTACTGAGCTTGGATTATCGTTTCGTTGTTTTCAAGACAAGACTTTCGTCGAAAATCTAATTGAGGAAGTCGTAATTTTTGGCAAACCCTACGGGACATGGATTACGCGACGCGAATATTAAACGGCCAACAAAATTCAAGTTCCGGCCGTCTTGACCGATTTTCAGGATTTATGCCGAGTAGGATCAGATCTAAACTTCCGATAAGTGATCCCGGAATTAATTTTTTTTTCTATTCCAGTAAAAAAAGATGCGCGTGAGAAACGGACATTTGTCGCCCCCCTACGAAAATTTTCGCCCCCACCACCGCTTCGGGTAATTAAGATGCCCAAGCGTTGATAATACCATTAGCTCACTTAGGCGGCGATTAATCAAAACGCGTTTTATTAACGGTTCTAAAGAAAAAACCCTCCAGGATTTCAAAATTTGGACAATTTTTTTTTTTAATATAGAATCGCGTGTTACCTACTACTATCGGGGGAAACTTTTACGATGTGATTAACACAAGGGAGCCCTTCCTGGTTATGAATAGAAATATCAACCACAGACGCGATCCCCTAATAAAATCCGAAACGGTAACCTACTATTATGAGAGAAGATCGATAATCTAATTACAAGACCCCCTCCTTATTGATAAAAATAATTGTAATTTATTGTCAAAACTTTATTAATTTTGTTTTCTCTTCTTTTTTCAGGTAAGCGAATCGAAATTCGACTTAAGAGCCGTACAAAGAAGGTAAATGAGCTAAATTCCCCTTAAACAAGGGTCTCGGGAATGTTTTGTCTTCGTAGAACATCCACTGGGTGCTTCTCCTGATTAATTGCCCGGTATCGATTCGCCTCCTAACGGCCTAAATCCTCGAAGGTTAACGACGTCCACGCGAAATACTAAAAGTGCGGTTTTGAAAAATTACGTCCCTGCGAGAGAACGCTTTTTTCCTACCTGGTCATGAATCTCACTCATCTCTCTCCCCAACGGAACTGTCACAAAGTTGATGCATTGTACTTCTCATTAACCCTCGAATATACAGAAGTAAAGAGGGGGAAAATAAATTTCATTTTAATTAATAACGGACGGGTTTTTTTCCAAAACGTCTTGGGTGGTCCACTGACCACAACATCCGAACATTAGAATCAATCATAGCATCAACTACTGAATCATTATATTCAAATCCGGCTAATATCAAAACAAAATTCGATTTCTCTAGAAGAATTGTTAATTTTGGCAGCTTTTCTTTGATCAGATTTCTTCAAATTATTGCTAAATTTTAAACAGATTAAACCCATATTTGACTAAGCAAAGGATGGGGCCATTTCTAAAGCATTTGTTTGCCACAAAAGACCCATTTGTGCACATTTAGGGGTCGAAAAAGGTTTTAACTTCTTGATTTAGTTTGGTTCAACCTTTTGATTTTGGCAAAAGAAGAATAAACGGCTCGAAATATTCAATTATATTGGTTTAAGGGCCCATGAACCATGTGTCCAGTATATTTACATACCCGACGACAGGATTAGCATACGATGCAAAATAGCTACCGCGAACACCTGTCCTCGTCATACATCCCACCTAAACCCGAACTTTACAATCGTCTAGGCACCTTATTGATCACCTCTATAAATTTATGAATGCAAATTTCTTTTTATCGATAAACTAAGCGAAAGAATCTGTTGTCAGGATTTTGGGTGGGATGTTCTTTCAGTTTGTGCCTTTTAGCTTGAAAAATTTGACAAAAAAATTTTTTGTGCAATTTTTTAAAAGAGTGTTGAGGTGATAGATTTTTCGAAAAATACGATTTTTTGAAGTTAAAATGCTCAATTTTGCTTTAGTCGTGATAATTTTGTCATTTACGAAATTCTAAGCCTTGAAATGAATGATTTATGGGCGTTTAGGGTTTTATGAGCGTCGTAAACGTGTTCGGGGGGTCTCGACGGTGGTGGTGACATCTCTCGGGCGGTGGTTGAACCACAAGTTGGAGTGCGATCTCTCGGAAAAGGCTCGAACTACAAACAGGGGGCGCTCACATCAGTACTCCCTTGGCTATCATCGATTCTCTCTCCCACGTCCTTTCCTTCCTCCTCTTCCATCTCCGTATTCGAGACCGGGAGTCCGACCCTCCTCTGTTAAACCCGACCACGCCCATATTCCCCGCCTTCCCTCTCGAGAACACTTGTAAGCATAAAAATTCCCGATTTCGGGAAATACCGAGGTAGGAGCCCTGGTGGCTTCGTGCGTGATGCGAGTTTATTAAATGGAAATGAGTTTGTAAATATATATTTTTAGGCCCAATTAACGACGGTTTTCTTGTTTTTATAACGCTCCGATGCGTGATATTCAGCTTAATTCAATGGAACATGGGATTTTCATAAAGGAACTCGTTAACGCGATAAGTTCGCTTTCGGATAACGATTCACGCCCTTTTACTTTTACCCTTTTAAGGTGCGTGGCGAGTCCCACGTTTCGAACAGGCCGAGGTGGAAGGGGGGCATCGGATGATAGAGAAAGAACGGCGAGAAGGAACGACGCTCCGCCGGCCACTTTAACACTCCGAGAACACGCTACTTACAACACCACAATTGAGTTCTTGAAACAATAAACGATTTATTGACTCCTAAAAGACAATTGGCTCAACGTTTCCCTATTTAGATGCTAAAAACCATCCTAACCCTATCATTCCTTTTGTTAGTCATCGTTCAGAAGGATAATCCTCCTTAGCCATAGGCAAGGTAAGATGCGACATCATGACCAGAGGGGATCTTCTTCGACCTGCTATGAATGGAACTCGAAAAGGACATACGTTTTTCCTAGCTCCTAGGCAGCCGATCGAATTGATATTTTTAGGACTTGCATTTTATATCATGTTACAGAAAAGCTCTGCAAAATATTAAGTCAATCTGTAAGAAAAAGCTGAGAAAACGAATAAGATTGAGGGCTTGTCTTCTATGGTCACTAAGAACGTGTGAAGCTGAAGCGTTTGTACCTCATAGGATCAAGAGCATCTTCAACAAAAAGGATTTTCTCAGCTCCTAGTTTTCCGATCGACTTGAAATTTTTAGGGCTTATATTCTATATTATCATATTGAACGAAAGCTGTGCCAAAGGTTTAGTCGATTCGTTCACAGGAAGCTAAGGAATCATTGGAAGATTGTGGGCCCGTTTTTTGTCTCGATAGTGTCGAATTGGACAAAAGGAGTTTTTATTATTTTCGAATTTTACTCAATGGAAGGTAATCTTTTTATCTTCGAGACGTGGATATATCTACCCACTTTAACTGACACTCCCACGCCCTACGGTTCGGGAATAAATTAGGACCCTAGCTTTAAAAAAACACACTGTTTGACACCACAGTGTGAAGAATGGCTCCGTTTGGACAGTATCAGTCCAATAACAAACTATTCTCCAACAAAAAACTACAGTCCTGGAACGATGCCATTGGAAACCGACGTATTTTAAAACTTTTTTTGGCCGATGATCGCACACCGACGATAGGACACGTATTGGGAAGATCGACACGTCTCGTTGATAAGGGAAACGTGACATAAAGAAGACCACAAAAGCATGGAGAGGCTGTTAACTTGGAGTAAGAAAAGCACGAAAAGTAATATTTGAAATAGATAACCTGTTTTTTAATAAGGAAAAAAATTAAAACTTGGGTGGTCTTCTAATAACCTTATATTTTATAGTAGTCTTGGATGAGATATAGAAAAGTATTTTGTTTGCTTTAAACATTTAGCATGCAAACCCACACGTTTCTGAAAGTAAATACATCGGAGGTGTACTGACAGCGACATACATCTTTCTCTCGGGCTCCATTGTTTATGGGTTCCGCAAGAAAACAAAGATATTTCGCTCTTTTTATCTCTTCTGCATATGTCCAGGATTCTTATGACTTCGTTATTCGAGGAGGGGGGACGGAATGGAAATGGGCCAACTGCATAGCGGACTCTGATCCGGAAATCCAGCGTGGATGGGCCTCCCTACTTAAGGGGGGACTCTCGTAAAAACAGGGTGAAGACCATCCGTCTTCCTTTTTTGGACTCGGGCCATTCTCGATGCCAAAACCCGCAGAAACAACCCCCCCTTCTTCGTACAAAACAACGAGTTCATAAGTAGAAACGTTTCGTTAAAGGATCTCTTTTATTGCCAATTGCGAACTTTATGATCCGAGTCGACATTAGATGTATTGCAAGGCTCGAAACAGCCTTTTAAAAGTTACCAGAAAGCACTCCAGTAGCCATCGTTTTAAGCCAAAAATAACCATTTAGATGGAAAAAATTACATTTTGGACAGATAATAAGCAGGTTTTTGACTGAAAAGCTTTTGCTATGCATAGAAGAGTTGGCCTGATACGGTAGTTAAGCAGAAAATTGGCAGTTATGGCTAAGCCGAAATCTGGCTATTTAGGCTGATAAAAAACAGGATTTAGGAGGACAAAAGATAACGTTTTGATCGGAAAAAGTGGATTATAAAGTTATTAATGATTTAGGGTGATAATGAACTCTGTTTATACAGAAAAATGACGATTCTGGCTTTAAAAAAACTCGATTAAGCGGAAATTTGGGAGATTTAGGCTGATAACAAACACAGTTTGTGCTTAAAAATAACGATTCTTGTTTGAATAAATACAATTAAGCGGAAATTTGACAATTTAGGCTGATATTGAACACAGTTAATCCTTAAAAATAACTATTCTGGCTTGAGTAAACACGGTTAAGTAGAAATTTGACGATTTAGGCTGATAATGAATATAATATAGGCCTAAAAATGACGATTCTTTGTTGAATAAACAGGATTAAGCTGAAATTTGAGAGATTTAGGCTGATATTGAACACAGTTAATGCTTAAAAATAACGATTCTTGTTTGAATAAATACCACCAAGCATAAATTTGACAATTTAGGCTGATATTGAACACAGTTAATGCTTAAAAATAACTATTCTGGCTTGAATAAACACGGTTAAGTAGAAATTTGACGATTTAGGCTGATAATGAATATAATATAGGCCTAAAAATGACGATTCTTTTGTTGAATAAACAGGATTAAGCTGAAATTTGACAATTTAGGCTGATAACGAACATAGTATTTCTGAAAAATGACGTTTCTGGCTAGTAAAAACAAGACTATACGAAAAAAATTGACGATTTAGGCCGATTATGAACACAGTTTTAGCAGAAAAATTACAGTTCTTGGAAGCCCTGCGTTTTCAAAGAAATTCCCAATTAACTAATTAAATTCTTGTTAGGCCTTTGTAAAAATGTTCGGTCTAGATATTTCTTTTTTTTTTAAACTTAATTCCCTGAAAGCGTCTTAAATCTCAATAAAATAATTAACATACACACCCGACACTCCTGTGATAATGCTTTGCATACAATGAAACTTGTTTATCTAGTTAATTATACCGACATTAATTTTATTTTCAGGTTTTTCGACCAATAGATCACTCGAGAAAGAGAACAATTAGGTTAAACGCCTTATTTGAGATTCAGAAGGCGCATTCGTTGATTTATAAATTAAAAAAGAGTCACATCTTGATTTTTATCGTTTCCTGGATTTAAGTTGACGTCTTTAAATTGCTGATCCTACAGAAAAAAAGCGTAAATTCCTAGGGTGGGTTTAATCTGGGGCAAAAGGGTTGACGGAAAACAATAGGGCGGACGTCGGGGTTTGAAAATTATTATTCGGACCGTTGATTTGTCGCCTGTGGACAGTGGCTGCGTCATAAGATTAGTACCGCCATAAAATCGGCCAACCCTCGGGGGGTTAAATCTAAACTCTACGCGCTCTATCTCTTCCCTCCGGCCACACCTGACCGTTTTTCCTCCGCGGACGTAATTATCAACGAAAAAAACATTTTTTAAAAATAATTTGAACCTCCTATAAGATAATTGGACGGTGTTTAACTTATTAATATTAATGTTTTAGGTCTTTTTCCAGGTAAGCGAAGGGGCGAAAACTTGCGTGGGGCCGAAACGTGTGACTTTTACTGATTAAAAGCTCGTTGTTCATCTCGAAATCACGTACGATAAGTTAACTTTATTTTAATAATTTCCTTCTTATAGTAGGGCTCTTCATGGTAGTATTTTCCCACCTCATGAAGCCCATTTCTATGACATTTCTCTCAAAATGATCCAAATTTCCCTTTAAATAAAATTTGATCTGAGCTGAAATATGATCGCAAGAAGACATTTTTTGGACAAAACTTGAATAAAAAAGTTATGGTCTGTTTTTGTCTACATATTTTCTGGAGCTCGGAAAAAAAATTCAATTCTTCAAAACAACCTGTTTTAGTTCACGACCTCCTCTCACGACGTAGCTAATATTCAATCGGACCCTCGAAATCCTGTTATTTAGCCTCGGAATTTATGTGTTTAACGTAATTCACTTATAAGAGACGGATTCGAGAGAATGATGGCAACCTTGTTTGGACGCCCATTGGCAAGAACGTTCGGATAACTGTTATTTCCGATTCGCCACTTTCTTACCTACTCGTTCATGATAAAAAAAGAGTCGAATGGAGAAACCACCTGCGTCGAATCTCGCAATTAGCCGCAAACGATCCTTATCACGCCATCTAAAATCTATTATCTTATACCGGAGTGTGTTATTTATTTCCTGCTAACTGCCTTTTTGAAATGGGCCTTATTAAAAAAAATAAGAGGCACCTTAAAAAGGTCTAATTATGAAACGAATGTCGCTTTCAGTCATTGAGGTTCAAAACGCTTCATCATGGGCTACTAACAAAAGAGAAGATAAAGATCTTTCCTGCGTCATTTGTCGATTCTGCACCCACAGGCTATTTCTAGAACACTCAGTAGGCTTCATTCTTCGACAAAGAAGGTCCTTCCTTCCTTTTCGATGATGCAATTTCGACAACTCGACTCGTTCGATAGCTCACCTAATGTTTGCGATCTCGACATCTCACTTGATGAGTCTTTAGTGTCGAATTTGCTTTGCCGAAAAAATGTTGCTTGATACTAATTTGAAGGCCCATTTAGACAGCCCTTGGCTGTGTACTGCAACAATATTTCCTATTTGCCATCCACTGCCGCCGAGGTCCTCATTTCTCCACTGTGAGCATCACTTTGGCCATTATCTCAATGAGCCACCCTTTTACTTGCTCCTGATACTCAGAACTTGATATTCCATTCTTTAGTGTATCGAATCTGCTGCTTACTTGTGTAGCATCGCATCTTGTTGGACACTACTGGAAGGATCATTTGGACAACCGTTGCCATTGATTCCAGCAGGGATCATTCCCTACTCTCATTTCCTTTTCGACAACACTATCCAATACTAGTCTAGCAGCCAGAATTTAATATCTACCTCCACTAGCACTCCAGCAATTCCCTCTGTTGGTCAATGTAAACCTTTTAACAAAACCCTTGATCTTAAAACCATTCATGCATATCCATTCTTGAAACACTAGCAGCCCGCCATAAGCCTTTTTTCTCCTCCTCTGACTTTTCCAGCCAATATCACTTTTTTGATTCATAAACAATTTTAAAGTGTTGAAAGCCTTAATTGGTTGAAATACCATTTCGCTAATTTTTTAATTGTAAAATGACTTTTTGTTTGTGTCTAATGGAAGGCAATCAAGAATCTGAAGGATATAATTTGGACCATTTTAACCTCTTATTATGCAAATTTTGTAATTGTTTCAGCCCACAGTTCAAAAACTGTTTCTCCAAGTGATTTTTGATACATTTTTATCTTCCCAGGGTTATCTTCATAGGGAATCTTAGGGTTCAAATTGTTTATTTTTTCCCCTTCGTTTCCTTTTACGAGTATCCCCATTTCTTCCTAGAATAAATCCGTTTTCAATTGCTTATTCACTGTAGTCTTTTAGGGGGTGTATCCGAGGGGATGATTTCCTGTTTTCTCCATTTTGTTATCAGTACGATAATAGATTTCGAAGGAAAGAAAAAAAAAAGTCATGTATCAAAGTCGCACTAATTCCTTCCCCCACCTCTTTTGAGACACCGGGGTGGTAAATTGAGGGCCCCGAGCCTGCTACCGTGTAGATAACAAGAAACCAACCCCCGTAGACCTAATAAACCACTAATACCGCTTCCAATTAGCCAATATATATGTAATAGGCTTAGTTATTGACTGTCATAAAGTTCGACGTGACCCACCCTCTATTTCGGTGGAAAGCGTGGGGGGGAGTTTCCCAACGTCATAAATAAATTTCGAACCCCATCCCCTTTACCTTCTAATTCTAACAATTCTCCTTCAGGAACTATTGAGTAGATTACATTTACGATTACTATTAATTCGAAAACTTACAAAACTACTATTATACATGAATTAATTTTTAATTAAATTTTTACTGTTATATTGCAAATTTGAACTAATTTAGAAGCTAATTTAAAGCATTTCACGCATCAAGGTTGAGTTGGCTGCAAGACCTGAAAATTATTTTTTATATAAAAAGGAGGCGTGGGGGTTGTAGATTTTATAGAATTATGGTGGATTGAAAAAGGCTTTCTGATATAACAGGAAATGCTTTCTTCTATCTCATTGGTGGTTGAGCTGTACTCCTCCACCACCTCCTCCAGCACCACCACTGTGGTGGAACCGGCCATTTATATCTTTTGATCATTTAAAATACTGCTTTGGGCCCAGGTAGGCAAAAAAGGAGTCTTTTGGTGATAGTCTTCCCGGAGTTACTTATAAGATCGGAGTAATAAATCATAAACCCACCCACGGGGGTGGAACAATGGCGGCGGTACCAATTACACGAGATAATACAGGAGCTTCCCTCTTCTGGAAGATGTACAGGGAAAACGGTCTGATTTATGGGCATCCTCCCCCGCGGGGCTTGGAGGGCGTCCGGGGGGCAAATTGGGGAGAATTAAACCGACACCGAAAGTCCCTCGGGGTGGTCGGAAAGGGGCGGGAATTGAGGTTTTTGCTCAAGAAGGGAAGAAAAGAGGAAAAAAAAATTTAATTGCTTTTAGAAACTTCGATTTGAAGAACCATCGGTTTTTGTCCTTCTCTTATTTAAAATTTTTTTTTCCCTTAAAACACTAACTTTGCCGTCTTTGTCTTTAAGTTTTCACAATCTATCCTGGGGCGGAAGGAAGTCGCCCGAGATAGAAGGCGTTCGGGAGGCGGCTCGCGTGGAGATAAAGGGAACCCTCTTCGCCCCCCTCCGCCACTTGACAAAACTCCTTCGTCAGATAAAAACGGTCCTTTTTTCCTCGAAAAGATTTATTATTTTCGAGTATTCTATCTCTTTACCCCGCCCACGCCGCCCCCTCGCTCGAACCGGTTAGTTTTTCAGTCCTTATTTACGCCCTCAGACTTTTCGAAGAGTTATTACCTTTATTTCTTTCCCTCCCCTCACCTACTGAATGAATAATAATGAAGCCACCCTCGAAAGAAAAAATTTTCTTATCTACCCTCCTTTTTGGGGAATCTTTGTATACTTTTTGGCATTATCTATAAAGCGAAATGTATCGATTTAAGCTATTTTAGGGCCTCAAGAGATCTTTTATACATTTAACTTGGGAGTTTAAGAGATAATAAAGTTTAGAGGGAAGATGGGAAGAAGAAAAGGTGACTGAAATCTCGGATTGCGGATGTGGACGATTGCTTTGTCGTCTTAAAATGGGTTTAAGTGTCCAAAATGAGTGTTTTTCTCGTCATAAAGTAGGTATAAGTCTTCCTAATGACAGTTTTTCTCATCAAAAAAAGGTCTATATCTTAAATTTTGCGGTTTCTTGAATGGAATACCTCTAGTCGAAGGACTTTCAAGAAACAATTGAATGGAATACCTCTAGTTGAAGGACTTTCAGGCGGGAATATTTGAATTTACCAAATAATGAATGAAAAGTTGAAGAGATTTGAAAATTGGCGCCAAACGGTTGAGAAAACAAAGCTGTCGATTGTCTTCCCGAAATGTTATCCATTCATTATCAGTTCTCGGTGGTGTAATGGATAGCACGTTGGAGTACCAATTCGAAGACGCGGGTTCGATTCCCGTCCGGGAGCCAATTTTTGAATCTTATTTAACTTTTCCTGATTTATTTTCCCAATTTATTACGATTGGGTCTATATCTTTTTACCAGTGTCCTTCTAGTCAAAAGGGGTCTTAGTCCTCCTGATAAGGGTTTTTCTAGTCATAAAATGGATAAAAGTCTAACAAAGCAGCGTTTTTCTCTTCTAAAAAAGAGTCATACCTAGTCTACTATCTATTCCTCCAGTCAAAATGGGTCAAAGTCCCCCTGATAATGGTTTTTCTGGTCATAAAATGGTCTACGTCTAACAAATGAGTGCTATTTTCAACCAAATGGACCCAAAGGATTTTCTCGTGGAAAAAACTTCTTGAAGTATAATATCGGTTTGGGAAAAAAAAATTAATAAATTCCATAAGTCGGATGGGACGAGTGGTATTCCGTGTTGCCCTCCAAGGCCCTCCACCAGTTTAATCTGAGTGGCCAATCAGGGAACGAGGAGTCCAAAGCTGCTGCCTTATAAATCACAAACTCGTCTAATTCATCTTGTTTCCCTTCGCCCGGGGTACACCCCACCATCTTACCGACACGACCTTTCTCTTCCCACTTCGCTTTTACACTTTTAAATAATAATAACAATAAAAATTGTGACAAAATTCAATTAAAATTGCCTTTTTTCATAACGACCCTTTTTATCCAATCGAGATTTTAATCAGTTCTGTATGTGTACCCGGCTATTTTGATCCTTCAAATTGAAAGTTAATGCCACGGTATAGGTCGATTGTAAATGGGGGTTATTGGCCAAATCGGTTAAACCTTGTTAAAGCTTTAAAAAAAAGTTTTTTTTTGCGCATTCCACCTGACGTCACGAATTGAAGTTTAATTGGTTCTAAATCGAAGATTCGACTGCTAATTGGTCACGACGTTGTGGACTTCTACAAATTGTCAGGGCGGATTGATTAGTCAGGTAATATTTAAATTCGAGTCGTATTTTAAAAATAAAATTATCTTCCAAGCGGAAATGCGCCTGTGCAGAGGGCGGAAAAGCCAGCGACACAAATATTTCATGGGAATCCCCTGGATTTATACGCGGGAGAGGAAGCCCCCCTTCGCCGCATTTCTGAATCTAGAAGCCCCAGACACTGCAGACAAACCCTACAGCTTTTTATATTATTCACCACAATATATCGTTTTTTAAACTTATATTATTTACAATCTATTCCTCTTTTTAACAAAAGAGAAGCTTATGAATAAAACATAATGCAAATTTTTATTGTTTTATGGCTCGTTCAGGCAAAAAACCGACATTTTTGTTTCACAAATTTAATAATATAAATCGCTACAAAATACCCTAGGAAATTAGAATTCAAATTTTCAGACTCTATTTCTATAGGCTTTTATCTGTGAAAATGTTTTTCATTTTTTATTTTTTTAAAATTAAATGGCGATCAACTAGCGTGCTCCTAATTCGCTAGAAGAAAAAATAGAATAATCTTATTCTCTGATTTGCTCCCGAACTTATGAACCGATTTTCGATTTTTTGGTATCATTTTTTCTAATATTTTTTGAAGATACTCTCAATGGAGTCGAATTTGATTTTTTTTAATTTATACAAGAAATAAAATAAAAAATCTGGACAAAAAAAATTTTGGAGCACATTAGTAGTTCGGCATTTAAAAATCAACGAAATTTAAAAAAAAATTGTTAAAAAATTTTGAGTAGAACCGGAGATAATCGGAGAATACTAAAACCGGGGCCTTTAGTACACCGTTGTGCTCCAGACATGGTAAAATTTAAATGGTGGTCAGAAAATAAAAAGTTTAAATTAAAGGAAGATAAAGGATTTTTGTGTCCCAGTGTTTTATAAAAAAAAAGGTTATCTATCCACTTAATTTTTTCAGTGGTTGGGGCGGATATAAATTTAATTACTTTGTAATTGCTTCTATCCCCTTTCTTTTCCCTCCCTTCAGTTTTCCTTCTAATCGTGATTGTTCTGTATCGCACATAGTTAAGTCTGGGGAGAGAGTTAATCCCCCTTTTTCGAGGATTCTTCGGGGTCCTTCGAGAATTCAAGACGAGGGGTTTGAAGAAAAAGAAAAAATGTGGAGTCCCCGTGAAGCGCGTGCGCGTACGTGCACGAGAACAGGATGTGTATACATTGATTAATGTGAGCCAACTGGGTTCAAAAACATTCCACCACTTGTAGAGAGCTCCCTCGCGAGAAGGAGAAGGGCGAGCGAAGAGAGGACTCAGATAACTCGGCCTCTAAGATAACAAGTATACTTTTGAAATCCAGACTTGGTGTTTATTCAAGTTTTTTTTATCTCTTCTATACGTCTGACCCCTCCCAGTTGCATTCCCAAGCCTAATTATTTATCCCCTCAAAATGAACTTTATTTTTTGACCTAAAACGTTGAGCTGCTTTTTATGAGCGAAATAAAAAATGGAGTGAAATTAAAAACATGAATGTAACAAAGGGTTACGATAAATAGTCTCGTTTTTGGCACACAAGTTTGTGGGAGTATAGAAAAAAATTGGTGTTTTAGGAAAGGCGTGAAGTGGTTGAAGAATGTGGAGCCCGGGGCGCCGTTGATCAATAAAGGCAGAATGGTTTGTGTTGGGAGAATAAGGGCGGGAGAAGGGTTTTCTCTAAAGGGAGGAGGGGTTGACGTATTAGCCACCCGGGCTACCCCCTCCCTTTACGTTTGTGGTGGGGGGAGGCTTTTCCTTTATACCCCACAACTTCTAAACCGCCTCCACTTCCGAAATAATCACGGCGGAAAAACTCCCAACTTCCGGGATTTTTCGCTTTGTTTTTTCGAGAAATTTCAAGCCTCCGAACTCCTCAATTGTTTATGCTTATATTATGAGTGATTTTTACGTCAAATTAGACCTTGAACCTGATCCTTTTTTGATATTTTAAGTCAACTTAGACCTTTAACCTGATCCTTTTTGATTTTTCACGTCATCTTAGACCTTGAACTCGATCCTTTATTATGTTTTACGTCAACTTAGACCTTAAAGTTGATCCTTTTGTATTTTTTCAGTCAATTTAGACCTTTAACCTGATCCTTTTTGATATTTAAAGTCAACTTATACCTTTAACCTGATCCCTTTTGTATTTTCTACGTCAATTCCTACCTTGGATCTGTTCATTTTTAATTTTTTTACTTTAATAGCCCTTAGCATTTTACTACGAACTTAACAAGCCGTAAATCAAGCGGTATCTTTGTTTAGGCGTTTAAAGGATTTTTAGGAGGGTCATAAAATTTTTAGTAGGGGAGAAGGCTCGTGACACGCTCTTTAAATTTTAACGAGTGGGGAGTGAAGAGGAAGGGGAAAAGTATCTTAAACTTTTTTCTTTCTCAAAATATTGAAAATCCAGTCACGTGACATCGAACTTGTCCGAAATGCGGATTGAGACGTCCCTTTGAAGACAGTCGGGACTGGAAAACATTCCGGATTTGTATTCCGAAATAAAAAAAGGGTTAAACGAACAAAGAACTTTCTCAAGACTTTTTTTTATAATATAAGGGGTCATGTTTGAATGTGGATGTTTGTCTGAGTTGAAGCTGTCAGCGTCCATCCCGGAAATTGTTGATTTTACGTCCTTATTTTCCTTTCTCGTTCACTGATACTTGAGGATGAAGTATTCTGAGATTTTTGAGGTCTCTTTGAACATCTTCACGGGTTTGGCAAGCCACATGGCCCCCACTCCCTCGAAAGCCATTCGTTATCCCAAGTGGAGCGTTTTCTGAAATAAATTGAACCCATAAATCGACAACGTGTTTGTAAACAGTTTCTTTTTTGGTTTTTTCGAAGGGATGGAGGAAAAAAACCGTCTGGGTTTTAATCAAATAATACTCAGGAGATAAAATAATTCAGTTTTAAATATCGATCAAGGTAAGGTTAGGCGAAATGCGTTTCGGATAGCCTGCCCTAAAGCTTGTGAAACAAGGATTTGATTCTCGGTTGTACAGTTGTCCCCCAAACCTCGAGGTATTTATTCTTATATCAGGGGGAGGGCTTAGAGAGAGAAACCGCCGGTGAGAGAGAACGAGTACCTGCGGGAAAAAGGAGATTTATAGCGACTTGTTTTGCACGGCCTCCTCTCCCGCTCTCTGCCAAAAATGTCTCACCACTGTATTTTATGCGCTAAGGCCATTTCGTTAAGATAGTAAAAAGCCAGAAAGCGGTTAAAAAAAGAACCTACGACAAGGTTTTAATTAAAGAAGAAGAAAGATAATTACGAATTCCTATCTGCAACACTCCAGACACAAAGTACCCTTTCTAAAGACAGGATCTAGCAGCATTCGTTAGATCCCTAACAGGACTATCGTTCAGCTAAGCTTGGTTCAAAAAGGCATTTTTACGCCAAATTTTGGATGTTTAGTTATCACTCTCTCAAGTGATCATTTGCAAGTTAAAGTCGAAAATTGACGACCATGCTGGAGGCTGATTTTTCATCTTATAAAACCGTTTAATCATAATTGTGTTCGTTTCTTTGCCTATCTCGGGGCAGGGATCTCTCAGGGAACAGCCTTGGCACTCAACTCCCTTCTTCTTTTTTTTCTTTTACTTTTTTTATTCCAATCTAACATGCCTTCAGTTACGTAACCGCCTCTTTTCGAACCCACAAATCTTCATAACAGAAATAAGAGTCGAGGCCGTAAATCAGATTCTACCCGGGCCACGTCAGGAAGATTAACAATTAATTCGAAAGAAATCCTTGTCCGATTCTTAACTGAATCCAATGTTAACCGCCCATAAATCAACGCCTATACGACACCTCGAAAAAAAATTTTTTTTTTTTAAATAATAAACATTTATTAAAAACTCATTTTAATTTTAATTAATTACCGAGAACAATAATAATTTACAAAAAATTACAACCTTTTATGTAAACGTGTTTTTAATTGATTAATTAGACATTTTATAAAAATGTGGAGAAATGAAGGATTCGGGGGTCCCGGCATTGAATGAGGGGGACGCCATGGTCGGGAGGTCGGGGACCGCTGCCATCATACGCCCGGTAAACATGGCCTCTCGACTGCCTACCCACCATTAACACACTAGCCCAGTTATGCCGACACAAAACGAATTCCCTAAAGCTTTTATTTGATCATTTTTCACAGGAATTTTTTTACTCTTTTTATTTCCTATCGACTACGTTTATTTAGAGGGAGGGAGAAGCACCTTTTTGGCTGGAAAAAGTATGGTAGGAAACATGAGAATGATCTGAAGATTCCCAAATCATAGGTACTTCTAAAAATTACTTATGACTCCTGGAGATTCTTAAAAATTCCTAAAAATTCATGAAGATTCTAAAGGATCTTAAAGATTCCTGAATACTTCTAAATACTGGCAAAGATTCCTAAAGGATCCTGAAGACTCGAAATTATCTGAAGACTTCAAGATTCCTGGATACTCTTAACAATTTTATTTCTAAATCTCCTAGAGACTACTGAAGACCAAAGAAGACTCCCGAAGATTCCTGAATTCTCCTATTTATTTCTGAAGATGCCTAAGTACTGCTTAAGATTCCTAAAAGAGTCCTAATTATTCAATAACTCTTGGTTTTCCAACAATTCTTTAAGGCTCCTGAAGTCAATTTTCCTAAGATTGATCTCCTAAATACCCCTTGTACGTAAATATAAATACGTAAATATTTAACGTAAATATGAGATTATATTTATTAACGTAAATATTTATTAAATTCAGTTCTGAACTTGCAGTCCTGTAGTTTCCCTTTTTACCCCAGGGGGTTGAGGCATAGGGGTTTCTGATTTACGAAACATTGCTTAAGACTCCCAGGCTTCATAAGACTTCTCAAAATTGCCCATCAAGGCAATACATGAACATAGATGAGCCCAGAAACTCCAAAAACGCTTCGGATTTGACGAAATATCTGAACGAGGATTCGACCGCGTAGTCCGGGTCTCCCCCCTTGAATATTCAACGGTCGAAAATCCTCCCGCGCCCGTCCGAAAACAAGAAACAATTCCGCGGGGCGTTCCGTGCACTCTGACTGGCATTTGCATCCTCATAAATACATTCAGAGGTTTCAACAATAGTCACTTGATTAGTTATCCCCCTCCTCTCCCTCATCCTCTAACAAGGATTTCGTGTAGGATCATGAATAAAACACCTACACCGTTTTTTAAAAAAAAGGACAAATAAAAAAATTACTCACAGATCGTTCCCGAACCGCTCGAAGAAACAAACTGGCCCGAAAATCATCGACTTTCTCCTTTTTTTGTGTGTTTTAACGGTTTTCCAAAAATTCCTTTTTAGCCCTACCCTGCTTTTCTTCATAAAGAACCCTTCAAAGGTATAAAAAAAAGGTGAACTTTCTAATTTCTATTATTACCGATTTTTTTTTGCTTAAAAAACGGTACGACCTTTGGCCTGGAGAATGAAAAGGAAAGAAAGTTACTTTTTTTTCAAGTTCAGGTAGTGAATTTTCGTTTCACAAAAATAGAAAGGTTATCATGTTTTCCGATGATTATTTAGGATTTTTACAAGCTCTTGATATTTTGTAGCCCTAAATCTGTATATCTAAACCTAATTATCTCGAGAACGGCTAGACCGATTTTTGCTTTCATTTTATTAACCACAATTTTTTCAACTTTTGATAATCTTAAATAGTAGGTAAACGTTTTTCTCAAATAAAATTTTTTTTTCTTGGTCCATCCATCCTCTGGACCATAATAGTCCAAAACATTAAAACAACGAAATCCGTTGGTTTCATATAAAATGGCGATGGGCAGAGAAAAGCATTTTATTGATCCATTGCACGGAGTGTGAGGAAGGGAAAATAGGCGGAGGAAGGGAGAAAGAGAGATCCGATATAGGTCATAGCTCTTCCAAAACCTCGGCCAAACTCGTAAAATCTGTCTACACTTCCGTTCAAACCGAAATACGGCCTTTTCTCATTCTGTATGTCCATCTTTTTTGCTTCTTGTCTTTCCACAAAACCCACAATATTCTTATTGACATTTTTTAATCAACTTTATAAAGAAAACACCACGAATTTGCTATCTACAAAACTTCAACAAAATAGTGTTACCACAAACTATAAGTGTCTACTTGAAGAGTCTACATTGCTTATACCTAATAAAATAATTTATTTATACAGTCCACAAAAAAAAATAATTTTTTTTTCTTTTTCAAGCAGAGTATAAAATTAAAATGAACTTACTTGATTATTAAAATGGCGATAAATAAATAAATAATATCCCCAAAAGAAAAGCAAAAGAAAAAACGTAAGACGAAATGAACGGAATGTAAACAAGCTGGTCCACCATCTTTATCCTAAAAAACCAATTCGAAAAACGCCCTAAACGACGAAACTCGAATTGTGTAAGACACTCGACACTATAAAGAATCGTTACTGTACAAAATAATTGATAAAAAATGATTAAAAACACACAATTTTATTGTTTTTATGGAGCCTGATGTTGTTCCATTTTGTTAACACTGGGACGCTTGCGTAGTTCGCCTTCGGTGGGGGAGGCTCTCATCATGGCGGTTATCCTTCGGCCCTACGCAGCGCTCTCCTTTAGATTTATTACGTACTAAGCAATCATAATCCCAAAAAATTATAAAATATAATCAAAACAACAAAAAAACAATTTGATAATCACAAAATTAATTATGAAAAATACAATATTAATTTTGTATCGTTCATGTTTGCCTAAAAATCCCTTAATAATCTAAATATTGACATTTTGATCTACGTTTTATGCCAAAAACGTGTAGAAAGTGCATTGGAAACTGCATTTGAAAATAGTGAAAGCATTTGATGTATCATTTGGAGTCGACAATCGATCTTTTTTTTTCTTATGCAACTTCGAGCTAAATGTCATTTTTGACAGGTAAGAATGATGTAAGTTACATTTCTAAAAATTACAATGCTTAACTTTCTTTGAAGGGAATTTTTTCTGATTTCTAGTTAAATTGTGTACCTTACTTGGAAGCACTGGGTTGCTAGGTCCTGTTTAAGTTTGTTGCGTTTGCTCAGCTCCCTGTGGGCCGATTGACTTGAAATTTTCAGGGGATTTTCTTATCATATTAAAGCAAATCTGTGCCAAATTTCAAGTTTATCGTTCCTCAGAGAGCTGAAGAAACACTATGTACTTATTGAGTTCAGAGTCTATTATGTTGAGGATACCGTCCTTAAATTTTTTGCACATGGTGATATCGTATAATTGCTTTAGTATTAGTCTGGTTAGAAGTGGTCGACAAAGGAACTAAAAGTTGACAATATAAATTGAATGTCTATAACATAATATCGAATGTCTAGATGAGTTCATCGATCATTGGGGCCTGACATGTTGATTTGATCTGGATCCCATCTGTCTCCGGAGGCCCGGAATCAGGAGTGTGGGCGAGTCGCTACGCTACATCACTCAAATAGCCTCCCCTCTGAATTGAACCCAAGTGTGGGCTGTGGCGAACGATAACACGTCCTGAAAAAAATAAATAGTATTAAATAAAAGGTTAATTAAAGGGAAAAGGTTTCAAAGTGCTTCTACGTGTCAGGAGATGCTCGAACAGTAACCTCCTTTAAAAAACACTTCACTTACCTCTCAAGCCTCTAGTTGCAAGGCCTGGTTCCCTAGGCCCAAATACTCTAAACAATCGATTCTATCTAGTCTAGCAATCATAATATCTGTACTTAAATCCTCTATGTCTAAATGATCTCTGCTCCAGAATATTTACTCTAAAAAAAAATAAATAAATAAATTAAAAAAAAATAAAATAAATAAAATAAAATAAAATAAATAAATTGAAGAAAAAAAATTAAATAAATGAATAAATAAATAAATTTAATTACCCATGTATTATAATTTAAAAAATAAAATAAAAACAAATTTTATATGTATTTAAAAAAAATTTTTGCGGAAACAACGTTATTACGTATAGCGGATGTAAAGAAAAGGGATATAAAGCTCATGTAATAGATCAATACAAGAGCAACAGCTTCCACTCCTCAATGCACCAACCGGCAACGTAGCATGTAGGTTTTTTAAATTTAAATAATATCAACAAATAAAAATAAAATAAAAATAAAAAATAGAGAGAAAAAAGTTGGATTTCTAGGTAATACTTATGGGAAACCAAGTGGCTGGTATTCAAATATTATAAGTGAGTACTTACCTCTTCGTCATAAAGGTACCTTACCTAGTAAGTAGAATCTACCTTCTAATACTGATGTACCTAATTGTTCTTAGACTGCAATTGGGTACATTGTTTATTAAATTAATTTTCAAATACAATACATACACCTACCCAATTACATTTACATTACATTGTACATAATTGAATTGTTTTGCTATGAGGTAATTATTTACCAAATTGAGAGTAGAATGTACCTTTTGTAATAGTCAAGTCTATTGTAATAGACGTTAATAATAAGTCAACACACTAAATACCCTCTAAGAGTGTATTTTTTTCTCAGGGAAATATGAAATCCCTCTAAATATTTTATATAATTTTTTCTCTCTGCGTAAAGAATTTATGAATAAATCAACCTGTAGGAAATAATATAAATAACTCGGTTGGCTTCCAAAAATGTTCTCTCTCTACCCGGCCAGTTTCGACGGGGTCGAACGAATGTCCCCCTACGGATTTCATAAATCATGTCTTTACAGCTTTGCGTGTATTAATTCCTGATTAACGCACGCCTAATATAAATCTTCGGTCTTAAGGAAAAAGAGAGAAAAAAGGAAAAAAAGTTGGAATTCGCTTTTTTTTTTTAGCTTGAAATCTGAGAACTGTCCATATTTTTGAAATCAAAGTAAACATTTCAAGGAAATTAGGCAGCTAAATGAGAGATGTAAAAAAAATTGAAGTCAATAAGTGGTAATTTTTAATTATTTATTGAAGGGGGTCAATAGAATTTTAAGTGATTTGATGAGATGAATCACAAGACTTGTGGCGCCCTCGGGTTGATCACGGAGAAATTAGACCCACGAAACTCTAGCGCTATCACAAGTTTTTCCATCAAACCCAATTCATTCTACAAACCCCAATTTTGTGCATACCGCTGTAAAGAAAAATTGAAATAGTGTCTTTTATGGCTCAGATTTTTAGTTAGCCTTATGAGTGAAATAATCAAAATTTTATAATGGATTTCACACTTTACAGAAGATATTTTGATTATAGATTTTATGTGGAGGATTTTTTTTTCTCTTATCTTCTCCTTCGTTACCTTATAAGGTTATTTTAATTGGATGCCGCGGCGGCTTTTGATTGATCCTTCGCGAAACGTGATTGAACGCCTTGATAGAATCCACCTGGTTTTTTATCTCTTTTCTCGTTTTCGCGTTTTTTTAGCTTTTATTCAGAGCAGGAAGGTTTGGGGTTGAGAACGTCCGGCCATCTTGAACCTACCCCCTGAAGGGGACGCTTCTTTTTTTTATTTGTCTATTTCTCTTTCGACAAAAAAAGGTTCCCCCCCTTGTGTCATCACCTGGGTTTCAGTTTTATCCAGGTGTCCACACGTGTTGGTTCGTTGTAAGTATTTTTAACTCCTTATAAATACAAATTTACTTAATTTTACACCAAAATTGTCATGTGGAGGTCACAATTAAGACTATAAAAGCCCTCTTAAGGCTTGAGAGTTTCTCCTGAACTGCAGAACCGATTTCGTTTAGTAGCACATCTTTGAAGTCAAAATTGGGAGAATAGCCCAAAATATTCTTTTCCAACTTCATACGTCCATAACTTCCTCAATTCTTAACCAATCTACTTAGTCAATACACCGTTAGAAAGCTCTTTTAAAGAGCTATCGAAGGACTTTCGTAATAAAGCCATTGGAGGACCCCTTGACACTAAAAAATTTATTCAAAAGTCCAAAACTCAAAATATATTCTCAAATTTTTTTTCAGACCCTTACAATTCTTTAAGAGGTTTGCCAATTTTTTCCTAGGTAACTATTATAAAGGTACACATTCAGTATGAAATTCATAAAAATCCAGAAACAGAAAATTTTGCCACGTTGCAGCCATAAAGTTTTTAAATTTTGATAATTTTTAATATACAAACGGCCATTGGTGACTTGAAAAAAGGTCCATCATTGTGTCCCCCACCAGGTTACCCACACGTTCTTGCCGGACCCGGTTTTTTTGATTAATAACGCATCCACTAAATATTTATAACTCTCTCCGCAGCCATTCTATAAATTAAGTGATTATTTTCCTTCAAAACACGCTCTCAGCCACCCTTCCATTCAGTTGTTTTAATTTTTTTTTCCTTCTCCTCCTCGTTTATCCTTGACTTCTCAGCCGTAAGAAATTATTTTAATTATAATAATCGAGGTTAAAAATACCTTAACCACAAACGTTTTGTATCCAATGTAATAATTCCGTTTCTACAATATCGAGAAGTATTATTAGTTCTGACTTCAACATGCGGCTAAGATCAAAGATATAAATAAGGAAAAAGTTAATAGAGATATTAAAAAATCTTGATAAAAAATCAAAAATTAATGCCTTCATCACATGGTAATAAAGCCTCGAATTACACTGAACGCTTCAATCGACATCAGCAATGAACGTGTTAAAGCCCCATCCTCTAACCCTAAATTTTCTTAAAAATGTTTCAATTTTTGTCTCTAAATATCTATAAATTTTTTTTGCAGTATTTTGAAAAAATGTGGGTAAAGATATAAATTTTGGGTGGATGACTGCTGATTATAAGTAAATCCTTTTAAAAATGAGACTCCATATAATGTGGAATTAAGGTTTTAAGCTTTAAGGGAAAATTAAGGGCGGTAATGAGGGTCCGAAAGGCTTAAGAGTCGCCCCATCCTGTGTCCACAGCCAATTTACTTTCTTCAATCCCATTTTATAGTTTAATCACGTTGAATATTACCAATTTTAAACTATTAAGACGTTACAAGGACTTAGATAAGGATTTAAATGTAAAGCTGTGTTTTCTGTAATGAATGCGCTTCATGGCAGATCGTAGATTCGGAGAGGAATCCCCTTCTCCCCCCACTGAAGAGGTCTTAAGGGACGACGCAGTAATATTCCTCGTCGTACGTCAACCTGCGGTTGTGGTCAGAAACCCTCTCGCACTCTCCAGACAATTAAATTAGAAATGTTTCATTTGCTTGGACTGTTTGTCTTGGCGTTAAAACCGTTAATCTTCTGCCTCCCTTTTCAAATCCCTCTAAAAGCTCCGTTAATATTAGATCCACGAATTTTATCATTTAATATATAATAAAAAGGTTCGATTATTGTAAAGAAAAAATGTGAAAATCACGGAGCTCGTGAGGGTAGATAAAGTGATGTAGATTTCCCACGACATGCCCAAGGGGCCCACCCACGAAGTGAGAAACCGTGAAGGCGATCTGCAATAGCATCATGATATCTTTTAAGGTTCAAAAGAGCGATGATTTTCTGACAGAATTCGCTCGCCTATCCATTGTTGGAGGAGAAAGTCTTTTAATTTTGAAAAACAAAACCATTATCGAGTCGATGAAGCAAAACGCCTTTTTTTTGTAAGTTCCCTGACCGTTTACGGTCGATCGAACATGGAAATTAATAAATCATCGCTTCTTTCTATGAAAAACCATCACCGGAGTTTCTTACCCGTCCGACCATTTAACCCGTCGCTTTTTGTTCCTCTTCCTCATCTTCTACCTCCATAAACTACAATACGGAAGCCAGAAGAAAAGGAAAAGAACGCCGTTTCAGCAAGGAGGAAATCGAAAGAGGAAAATTATTGCTTTTAATATTTTCTTAATATTTATTTTAATAAAAATTCAATTTAGTGATAGAAAACAAGAAGAAAACCTCCCGATGACGTCATTCTAGGGTGGGGAGAAGGGAGGACGTAATGGTGACGCGGGAAGGGCTTCGGGTGGGCGCACAGTGGGACAGAACTGGATTTGTTGTTTCAAAAATCTGTAACTCCCGACGCAATTAAATTTGAGACACCGGACTACCGCCAATTTCTTCGTAAATGATTCCTCTTTAAACTGTTAAAAGGGCAATATGATTGGTGCTCATTAACTGGTATAAAAATTTGGTTGAAGTTAAATTTTTTTGCATTTTTTCGAAAAACGGCTGTAAAACCCCTAATATTTATGATATCGAAACCGGGCTAGTGGCAATTTTTAGCTCTATTTAATACCTACATTTTCCAAAAAGCAGAAATTTCCTAACTATAATAGAAAAATTTTTATGACGTTTTTAAAATTGTCCTTTTTTTAACTTTGAACCCCTATAAATCCCGTTCTACTCAATGAAACCTAACAATCTTTTTTTTAAAAGTCGTGTTTTTTTTAGTACTTTAAGAATCTTAAAACGGATTTTCGATAAAGTCAAAAATGTGCGTTTTATTTAACATTTTGCGGAATTTGTTATAACTCGACTTAAACAAAAAGTTAACATTAAAGCCTATAGGAACGGCTTCCTCTACGTCTGAATTAGGTTTCTACCAAAAGACATGAAAATCGAAGTGCCATTTTGGGAATGGCATTTTTTGCCGATTATCTGCCAGACTTTTGACCTGACGAAAAAAAGTATCGAAGTAAACCCCCCTTAATTTTGAGCGAGGAATCGATTGGCATTAGTAACTTTTGGACCCGACGTACAGGGTGCTCATGAAGGACCCTAACTTCGTTATTTTGAGTAAGTAGCCTATGCCAATCGATTCCTCGCTCAAAATTAAGGGGGGTTTACTTCGATACTTTTTTTCGTCAGGTCAAAAGTCTGGCAGATAATCGGCAAAAAATGCCATTCCCAAAATGGCACTTCGATTTTCATGTCTTTTGGTAGAAACCTAATTCAGACGTAGAGGAAGCCGTTCCTATAGGCTTTAATGTTAACTTTTTGTTTAAGTCGAGTTATAACAAATTCCGCAAAATGTTAAATAAAACGCACATTTTTGACTTTATCGAAAATCCGTTTTAAGATTCCTAAAGTACTAAAAAAAACACGACTTTTAAAAAAAAGATTGTTAGGTTTCATTGAGTAGAACGGGATTTATAGGGGTTCAAAGTTAAAAAAAGGACAATTTTAAAAACGTCATAAAAATTTTTCTATTATAGTTAGGAAATTTCTGCTTTTTGGAAAATGTAGGTATTAAATAGGGCTAAAAATTGCCACTAGCCCGGTTTCGATATCATAAATATTAGGGGTTTTACAGCCGTTTTTCGAAAAAACGCAAAAAAATTTAACTTCAACCAAATTTTTATACCAGTTAATGAGCACCAATCATATTGCCCTTTTAACAGTTTAAAGAGGAATCATTTACGAAGAAATTGGCGGTAGTCCGGTGTCTTAAATTTAATTGCGTCGGGAGTTACAGATTTTTGAAACAACAAATCCAGTTCTGTCCCACTGTGGGGCGTGTCCGAGCAGGAGAAGGGGAAGCGTCACCTCGCTTAACCAATCAAAACCAACCAAACCCCAAACTTTATTACCTTACCTTCCATATTTTTAATTTTAATAATTCAATTAATTAACTTTTAGCGGATTTTTTAATTTTTTTTTATTTGTACAAATAAAATATATGCCTAATGAGCAATTTTGCTTAAATGTTTTATTATTATTTAATTTATTAATTTTTTTTTACTAACCTTCATGTTTTTGGCCAAGTTTTTGTTTATTTGATTATAATGATATTTTTAAGTAAAAACCCCTATTTTCGTTAAGTTAAATAATTAAAAATTTTGGTTAAAATTTTTTGATAGGTGGCCTCCTAGGCTCTCTAGTGATTCAGACTGACGTTTTTCAATGCTTCCCTGTATTCTGCCTTGCATGATTATAATTTTTGAATGGTATTTCATGATTTGAATTATTTATCAATACTTAAACAAATTATTCTTGAAATTTTCCTTGAGAATCCGCACCTGTGAGTTTCTAGAGTCGGTGTGGCAATAAAAAAGGTCTCCACGGAAGCGTCCTCGACTTGAAGCGCTCCGCTCGGGTGATGTAATTCGAGAAATGTCACCACGTTAAGATAATGAGGCTGTGAAGAGTCTATGTACGTCGCCCGGGGGGCCTTAATGAGACCGCCTTCCACCTGGAGAACTCTCGGAGAACGTTCTCAAGTGTCGCAAACTGGCAAGACGCTTTCACCAATCGCGACGACGGTCACTTCGAGAAACGTGATTCGACAATTCATTTTCACCTCATCCAAACATCAACACGTACGCTCAATAACATTTTATTAAACAATCCCCTTTTTTTTCTGCCGTATCCCTCTTCCAAATATTCCCCTCCTGCAAGATTTGAAATGACCGAGCTATAAATCGGATTGATGGGCGCTTTTCGTGGTTATTATGGTGCCGGATCACATTTTCATATATATTGAAGGATTGGAGTCTTTGTGAGTCCGTGCAGGCATTCATTGTCCAATATTTCTCTTTCGACCGGTGAATTACGTTTAAACTTTAGTCTATAGCACTAGCACAAGCACTTCCTTCTCGGTAAGATTCGAAAAAACAAGCTATGAATTGGCTTCAGTATTCCTTCGTCGGCAGATATATTAATATATATTTTCTTCTAGGTCCCTAGGTCGAGCAAATCCACAAAATGTAAAACTTGTTGTTTTCCTATTTCAAAACTTCATAAATATTAAATCGTTCTATAAATATGGAAAAATGGAACAGATTTACTGCTCCTATTAAATAATGATGGATGACTCAATTGAGGTAATCTAACCTTCGAATAGCTAAACAAGAAGCTTTCGGAAGGGTTGAAAGTTATTAGAAAAATTAACATAGCAATTAAAATAGGAATTCAAGAGGGTTGTTTGTCCCATCCGCGGTAGCAATTTTAGAGCGATAATTTATCGCGGCGGTGGGGACCCGAATGATAGCTTAAGATTTGGGAGGGTAAAGGCGTTTCCATTAGAGAGGGATTACACAAGAAGTACTCCTTATGATTCATTTTAATTAAAATCGAAACCGGTAAATTAGAGAAAGGGGGGAATCCAGAGGAAGGGTTAAGTCCGCCCTTTATTAACGCTCTCCTTAAGATTTAAGAGGCAATTTGGATTGTAATTCTTGTCCGAGAAGAAAAAAAGTTGTTTGTGTAAATAAATTACGTTTTCCAAGCCATGAACCGATATTTCGTCCTTCGCATATTCGAGATCTCGGGTTAATTCTCTCGGATTTATGGTAAATAGGCCCATTGTTGGCAAAACAAGACCGTTCGTATCCGGAACGTTTCCCCTCGGAACTCGAGAGGATGTCATCATAAGGCTAACGATGGACTCTAATGGGCGCCTTTCTGCTCTCCCCCCTCACGCCTCCTATCGGCTAAGTTGGGGATGAGATAGTGACTCTCATTAGAGAGATTTCAGCCTGTCCGTTTTTGATAAACACCGCCTTCTTTTTTCTTCTTCTTTTTCTTCTTTTGAGCGTCCTCTTATTAAATATGGCGACGAGACGGCCAATTACAATTAACAGCGTGCCCGTGCCCGGAATCCGCGATAGAGTCGCGGCATTGTTCTCGGTAAACTTAAAAGGAAAAGATTTTTTTTCGCTAAAGAAAGAATAAGAAAAAAAAAATCGTAGGCTCCTCGGCTTTTCTTTGGTCGACCCTAAAGAATTTCGCAGCCAGTCAACGAAAATTTTTGTTTTATATATGGAAACTTGGGAATAAGTAAACAAAATTTGGGAAATTTATGGTCGTGTTGTGTGCCCCAACTTTTCCACATTAGATGTCCTTTTTATATACTCGAAACTACTCGAGAAGGGAGAAAATACAAATCGAAAACTTGAAGGAGGGCTTAATGCAAAAAACATGTCTTCCGCCATTACGGGCTTCTCCGTTCTCCTCACCCTCTCGAAAAATCCCATTCCCTTCTAATTATGGCTCCTTAAGGGCTTCTATGGCGAGGGGGTGCCGGAGGGAAAAAAGAAACTTATTTATTCCGAGTCAGGCCCTTGATTTATTGAGGATTAAGGTTGATGCATGTGCCCAACCCTCAAGGGAGAACAGAGCCCTTTCCGACCGGTTATATTTTAGAAGTGGATATTATTTATTGGCTCTATTACTTTAAAAAATATATTAAAACGACGTATATCGATCATCGTTTCATGTCGCCCAATGCAAATCTCGTTTCGAGTCCCTTGTTCAAAGCATTTCTAAATCATATCGTTGGCGTTTCTTTGCTCTCCTGTCGGGAAAATGCAAATTTAACTAAAGCATTCGATAAGCGACCTCACGCTTCAAATGGCGACCTTAGTTGAATTTTTTCGCTCGGTTTTATTTTAAGGGTAATTTACTTGGATTTATACGACGTGTAATTGTGTCTGAGGCGGGAAGGGGGGGTTCGAAAAGGGCGATCCATCCAACTGGGGGCGGTTAATCCCGGACTCTAGTTTACTACCTAAATGAGAACGGATCTGGTACATCCAGAACGGACAACGAGGCAAACGATTAGCCCTTTGGGGTGTCGGGGAGGTTTTACCCTTTTGTTTATAACCCAGAACGTGTCAAAAGGACGCCTCCTGACAAACCTTTAAATACAACGGGAGTTTTATCGACCGAACTTACCAGAAAAAGGGTCAAAACCAAGCTCTTATATTAAAGACTCAACTAACATCATTCAATAGTGTACCCACACACTCACCACCATCTTATTCTCCAAATAGCACAGACAGCAATTATGCGATTTTGATTCTGAAAACTGATTTGGATTCAGTAATTTTTTTCCAAATTTTTCTAGAAAAGAATTATTTGAATTTTCTAAAAACGAAAAATTTTGGTAGCAAATTTCGGTTTCTTGGTGAGATGAAATTTTTTTTTAGACCTTAAGAGTTTTATGTGAAGATATCATTAATAAATCCTTTTTCAGAATTAAAATTGGTTGATTAATGAAGGAGAAAATAAGGGACAAAGTTTTGATATCAAATTTTTTGCATCCATCTTCGCCTTAAAAAACTCTTCTGTGTATTGCGGGCTTTTAGTATTGACACGACTAGAATGGAGCGTTTATACAAATAGGCAAGTTCGAGTAGAAGATATGTAGTTTGGCAATTAATAAAGAAGGGGCCCTTGCACACAATTACCTCCAAGGGGTCGGAGAGAGTTTCCGGCCTCGAGAACTTGCTCTTCTCCGACGGTGTAAATTGGGTTCAGAGAGTTTCCCGCCCGTTACTAAATACACTTGTCATAAGAGCTGTATTGTAAGGGAGGGCGTTGGGGGCGGGGGTTGGTTTTCGGCCCCCTTGGTTAATTAAGTGTATAACTGAGTTTATGAGCTCTCTTGTTGTGTTATGTGCGAGGCCTTCTCTCTCGCTCTTTCCCCATATCTCTTCTCTCCAACCCCCCGCAACCCCTTCAACTCACTTTGTTCCACACCCCCGGAGGTTTCATGTGGGCCTCTACATAACAAGCTGTTGCTCTTTAACTCTCTTCTCTAAAAGACCATTGTTTAACTTTAAAATATATTCAACAACTTGGAAAAATGAAATTTCTTTTTCCTAATTTCCCAAACTCATTCAATTTCAACCTATAATTATTTTGTTAAAATTGTGTTTTCTCCTTTTATTAGAATCCAATATTGGGCAGCGCCATATGGGGCTCTCCCTACCGAAAAAGGGATGAAGGGTGGAAAAAAGGACAGATGTTACATCCGGAACTTCAAAATGATATATTTTTTCTTTTATTTTTTTCCCTTCTCACCCTTCAAGAAAAGCGTCTCCTTTCGCACCTAATTAAAAATGACGTTTGAAACTAGTGGGTGTTAATTTATTAAACACCTTTTTCCTAGTTAGGCCCATACATCATTTTATAATTAGACGTTCTGAAATTTTGAAGTCCTCAGGTCAGAAAGCGCAGAAAAATCGATTTTTCTTGGCAAAATTCAAAAGAAAAAAAAATTCTCTTCACATTATATAATTTGCATATTAAAAAAAAATTTTTTTTTCTTTTAAATATAAAAACCAGTCTTCCCCTCGTTTAATAACAGCCGCGTTGTTGGCCGTTTTTGCTTGTTTTAATATAAAAGGCAGCGGTCAGGGTTCTTATTGTCCGAAATACAATGTTGGAAAAACGTACAGGGGAGGACTTTGAGCCATAAAACATTTTATTTCATTACCTCCTTCTCCCCGCGTACGGTTTATTTAAAACTGAAAATTTTCATTCCGCGCTTCTTCCCTCACCGGCGTGAAAAAGCTCGAAAACGTTTAAATTACAACCTCCGCGTTATATGCAAGGGCGAATATTTTTATCATAATGGGGTCCCGTGCGGTTAAAAACTTTCGAGAATATTGACTTTGAAAGATGTTCCTCCGGGACGCCCGCTTTATTAGGTAGTTTCTCAGGGAAAAGTTACCTCGTCCTTCATTCTTGTTATCGAATCTTTTTTCAACCTTTTCTTTATTAAACAAACTCCCGGATTTTTGAACGTTCAGGACTATAAACTTGCCATATTCACCCAAATATAAATACATAATGGATTAACTTGTCCATTAGGTTCAACTGCTCTAGAGATATACGATTTTGAAGTTTCCATTCCTGAAATCAAACAAAAATGAGATAATGTTGTTTTTTTTAGTCACAAAATTAAGCAATCTATGCCATTATCTTATCTAAAAAGGACCGAAGTCAACCTAAAATTCAATTATCTTGTTTTTATATTAAAAAAATTAAGTAATCTATGCCATTATCTTATCTTAAAAGGTACAAAATCAAACGGAAATGTCAGGATAGAAATGTTTATTATTATAAAAATTGTATCTTTTTGGAGAAGTTTGATGAAGAGGTGTTGTCATTTTTTTATTTTATTTGCAGAGGGGTAATCGCGATAAATTTATTAAGTAAAAAAGACAAAACAAGACAAAAATTACATTATACATTCACCCTTCAAATTTGTTTTAATTCCCAATTGGTAAGGAACAATAAACGCCAGGGAATGTCAACTTCCCCTTTTTTAGTCTCGGAAAAAAAAACTTATAAAATTAAGGAACCCTGGAAAAAAAAAAAACTTTGAAGAAAAACAGCGAGGAATATTCATGAAGAGTTAATAGGCAGAAAAGAGAGGCGGGGTGGTCGCGTCGGATTCGGCTATCGGATCCCCCACGGGATTAAAATCCAGCCCGGAAGGGCTGCGAGAAAAAAAAACCGTCGGGAGGGAGGGGGGATTTATCGGTCGGTTTGTTTTATACAAAAATCCACCATAAATTCGCTTTTTTTAAGGGGGGTTTGGTGTGAATTAAAGGTTCGCGCTCGGTGGGTGGGAACACCGGGGGTGGGAAAACTGAAGGGGGGTGGCGCTTCGTAACTCAACCCTCTGTATTAACACACTGTGTAACAAGTTCCCTCTAAACCGTCAGTTTCGATTCATCTTTATATCGGTCCATTATTCAACGTTATAAGCGATCTAGGCTATAAACAATACGTTATTGGATCGCAATTCTAATGAGCTGTTTATTCTCACTTTTACATTTCCAAAGGGTCCCCTTATGCAATTGGAAAATTTTTTAAAAAAGATCTAAAATCAATCTTAAAAGTTAAATAATTTTATTTTCTTTATAGACACAAAGCAATTTATGCGATTATCTTATCTCAAAAGGTCCGAAATCATATTTAAATACGATAAACTTGTATTTATAGGCTTAAAGTTAAGCAGTGTTTGCCAATATCTTATCTAAAATGGTCCGAACTCGAATTAAAATGCAATAATCTTGTTCTTATGCACAAAATTGAGTAATATATGCCATT
This sequence comes from Orius laevigatus, assembly GCA_018703685.1. Lineage (NCBI taxonomy): Eukaryota > Metazoa > Arthropoda > Insecta > Hemiptera > Anthocoridae > Orius > Orius laevigatus. The sequence continues at coordinate 57,603 of JAGWEN010000049.1, read as the reverse complement.
ATCTTATCTAAAAATGTAAAATTAAAATAAAATGTAATAATTGATTAATTTTTTGTTTTTATGCATAAAATCAAAATATTTAATAAAATGTTAGGTTCGAAATTTTGAAAAAAGTGGATCTTTCTGATATAAGGGAGTAATTTGTAAAATAGTTAGTGTTCCAGTTATTGTTTTCCTTAAAGGAAACAGAGGTCGGGCCTATTGTGGTTGATACAAAGGGAGTCTGAAGACGTAGAAGGAGAGAGGAAGCTGATGAACCAAGATCTCCCATTGTCTCTTTGAGAACGCAGCACACGCCCTTTCCTAATAAACAAAACTGACGCATCTGGGGAAGAAGGGAATTCGCTATCAGGTTTTAATTACATAATCCCCTTTACCGTCAAGGCAACCCTCTTCTCCGGTAGTTCTTCCATGAAAAAGGGAAAAGGGCGCAGGGGAGAATTAATGGTCCACTGGTGTCTTATATAAACTTCCCGCCCCCGTCACTTGAATTACGGCCGGCTGTATATTAGAAATCGGACAAATGAGGGGGTGGTCTTAAATTATTTATCGTTCCAAACTCACTGATAAAAACCTCTTTTTCTTTCCCTCAACAAAAAGTTAAAACCCGAACATTGAAAAACTACCCTCACGACCGTTACTTTCACCAAAGGGTCCTGGAAGAAAAGAGGGTTGTAAATTTTTTAGTCCTTACCTTTTTAAAAAAACGTTCCAACTTTCTCTTGAATAATAGAACCTTTAAAAAAGTCCTTTTTTTTATACCCTTGTCAAAACATGAACCGTTAACTCGTCATTCCTTCCGCATTTGGCCAGGTACTGTTGTCCTTCCACATAATCAGCGAATAACGAGCTTTCCCTTATGTTATTCACGTTTTTTTGGGATCTTTTTAGGCTAGAAAGGTCTGGAAAATGTTTCACCAATTTGGAAAATGTGAGGGTAAAATGTCGTTTATCAGTATAAAGGAACTTAAATAAATTACCTTCGAATATATTAGATCGAATATAAAGGAGGAGGATATTCAGAATCAGCCCTTTTTCCCCTTTTACTTCCTTTGAGTCTTGTATTTAATCAGCTTAAGTGTGCCTTTAACTCAAACGCCCTGGAAGCAGCCATCTGCATAGAGAAAGATGCGCCCCTATGCAAATCCGGAGGCTCTTTACCCAATTAGTTCTATCGACAACTACACTTTTCCCCTTCTTCTTTTTTCTCCTGCGTTTCTTCCCTTATTTATTTCCTCTTGCACTTGTTTAAAGGAAAAGCATGCATTTTCAATTCAGACTCCTCCTCTTATCCGAAACTAAACCCTCCCCCACCTTTTTTTAGTCTGAATATTTTATACAGAAGGGACGTTCATCTTGATAAAAAGACTTTAAACACGTTTATCACAGTAAATGCACTCCCTTTACAATGAGATAGCGAATTTATTTATTTATGCTAATAATTAATAACCTGGAGATAAAAATTAATATTTAAGACGGCTTTAGGTTGTATTAAGAGTCTTAAAATGGTGTACTAGGTTTTATATTCGTTTGCCGCTAAGTCATAGGTCATCGAAAGACATCCTAATGATATGTTACCAGACCATAGATGGAAGTGGAAGGTTTACCAGAAGACAACTAAGGGTGGGTTAATAAAGGGTCACCTGCAGGAGGGATCCTAGAACATCAGTGAGGTTACCAGAAGATACCCTAATGGTACATCACGAGAAGATCTGTGATAGGCGTAGCAGAAGACAACCTATGGAATACTCAGAAAAATACAACCTAAGGAAGCTTTCACTGGAGACAACCCTAAGGACCATAAGATAACTTCAATAAGGGTTAAAATTTTATAGAGTAGGGGAATGTGGACACCTGATCGTGTCTCTCCAGTTTTTAGCCAGTTTAGTCTGTTTGCTTCTCCTCGGAATTAGGACTTGGATGGGGAGTTAAGGTGCTTGAGATTCATTTCTATGAAAATCTTCAATTTCGTTTTATAAAATTATCGATGGATGTAAGTTTATGAGAACGTTTTAACACTTTGTTTGGTCCGAATTATAAATGAGGAGATTTTTAGTGTGTGTCCGAAGCAAACAGATCGCTGGGAGAAGAGGCGAAAGCGTTTTACGATTGTTTGACGTCATAAACTTCAAACCCCCTCCTTTCCCAACACTGATACATAGTACAAACTCGAAGAGGCTTCCCCCATACACATATTTGTGTATTCTTGTTAATTATCGGGAGAGGGAGCCTCGGGGGTGTGCGTTCGGCGATAACTCCGACCCCCGGGTTTTGCAGTTTTATGGCGTATTTGCCCCTCCGAGGTACGTTGTCGACGGGTCGGGGGGGTTATTGGAGCCAATAAAACAATATTCAAGGGACCCGCGAGGGGTGGGACCTTTGCACAAGTGGTACGGTCAACTGCTCCCAATTTATGGCACGAATACGTAATCGGCTTTGTTTTTAGCCCAAGCTCAAACACTTCGCCTTTTTTTAATTATGGCTACCTACAAAAATGTTTTTTTCTGCTGCTTTTACAGGATTATAAAAAGAGGATTGTGCAATTTTACACCTGCTCTGGTCAAAAAGAATCAAGGAACACCTGATAACCTCTGCTTCTCTTTAAAATTTGTCTGTACGCTATTGTGTTTGGCATGTCGTGATGTATTGTTATCATTGGCTTATATCCAAACTATTCCCGGGCGGGTCGTAATGAGGCTAGACTGCATCATAATGAACATTGAACTAGGGGGAAAAAATAAAACATTTTTTTGTAAAAAGAAACGCTGCACTATCTGAGAGATGCTATCTTCTCGAAACGCCCTCTGGGGGACTGGATGCTCTTTATGCCCACGATGATTTGTTGGATTTATTCCCATGCTACTATCTCATAGAAGAGAGAGAGGAAAACAAGGAATAGTAGAGAGAGAAATCCGTGTTTTAGGATAGGGTAGCCTCCGATAATTCCCGCTTTTGTTTTACGATCCGAGGGCCCTCTGTGATCCGTTTTTATTCAGGGGGGATTTGCGACCCCCTCTCCGCCAAATGAGATATTGCCATTGGCGAGCTTGACCACCCCATTTTATCCAACTTGGATTGAGTTCTTTGTCCATTTTATGAACAATGACAGCATCCGAATTTATCACTGATGAAAAGGCAGTTAAAATAGAGTGTAAGGCGGGCAAGTATCATGAGTACTTTGAAGCGCCTTGCAATCTGGATTAAAAGATTTCCACTTGATGGTCATTGCCAAGTTTTGACTTACAGGAGGATCTGGGTATCTACTGTTCATAACAGAACTTTCCCTATCACTGGGCATCACAATAGTCTCACCAATGGTGTCATCCTCCAGATTCTTCTGTGCTATACTGGCTCAACTAATGCTCTCCTACTCTTCTAGTGGATTAAGCCATTGTTTGGCAAATTTGCTTAGTTGAAGAGGCATCAACCGCTTTTTCTCCCTGAAATCGATCAACGCCTTTTTCGACTAATCGTGCAGTTGTAAAGCAATCGCCCTTGGTCCCAATCACACGGAATCCGCCTTTAAAGGGGAGGTTTATTCAATTATCCAATACGTCTATAAAAAGAGGTGGTAAAGGTGGTCAGACTTGATCACGGTAACGTCCATAAATCGGGTAGAGAACGACTTCCAATGATTGTCCTCCCAATCAATCCTCCAAATGGGTTCCCTCCTCTTTTTCGTTCTCCTGAAGAGTTCCCAGGATTTAATCTTGAGGGAGAAGAGGTGCAAAATAATTTAATTAAATTCGGTTAGTTTGTCCGAGGGTCCCTCCTGGGAAATGGGGCTAATTGCTACACAACTTTGACCTTCCACTGGATTAGTTTTCCTTTAATCACACACATTCGACATTTTTGTAAAACAAAAAACTTTAATGCAACTCCCTTGTGAAAAGTCTGAGAATATAAGGAGAAAACCCCTCCCGACCTGATTTACAAGCCCTATCCCTACTTTGAATTGCATGAAATAACTTTTCCCTCCGCCTTCGAATAGGAAGGGGGAAAAGGATTTCCATTTATTTAGATACTTTCGGCAACTCTTTTTCCACCGCTACCGGTATATTTATACCATCTGGTCGCAAATGACTCCTTCCATTACCATCGGATAAATTATACTTTTACTTAAATACTTATCTGGACATAATTTATGGTTCATTTTTGTGTAAGGATTTTATATTTTTATTAATTTAATTGTTTTTTTGTTGCAGGTAAGGTGTTGAATTTCTGAGTATCGAAGAAGCCGTCCGACCTGTTTTTAATTGAGTTTTTAAGGTAGTACAAAAAGACATAAAGTTGACTATGACGGCCATAGAATTTTTTTTTCTCTCTCTCTCTCTTTTCCCTCCTCTTCGAGGACACTCTTGTAAACCCGAGGGACCAGTTTTGCCCCGATGGAGTTATTTTCAAAAGGGAATCTCCTCCCGGGTTATGTTGTAGGGCGAGAGGGAGGGGAGGCGAGGTTGCCTTCGCACAATGGCTACCTGGGCTAAATGCCTTTCCACGTAATTTATACCGGAGGGGAATTTTCAACGTCTTTTATAGATAAAATTTTCGGATATTGAATTTATTATCGGACCCCCCCTTCTCCACCCATTTTATGCTATTTGAGTCGAAAAATTGATAAAAAACGACCCATAAATATTTCATATGTGATCTGATTTTTTAAAATATCAAGGGAAGAGGACCCTTCATGAAAAATGTATGGTTGAGTCAGAGGCTTAAACTTCTCAAATCTTCTTCAACATCATTTTCTAAAAGATCCAAAAAGTTGTCTCCAAAATATTCAAATTTAAGAAAATCAGTCGAATAGATCTGTCGTTATTCGTCAAATTGAAAACTCCTAAATCTCTACACTCTTTTGGGGTGCAGTAATGCTATTTCTACACTCTTTGGAGTGCTGTAATGGTATAACTGTATTCTTTTGGGGCTGTAATTATTGCTGAAGCCTTTCCTGTGTTAAAATAATATTACTGCACCCTAGGTGCTGCAATTATTAAAGATCTCTTTCGTGTTTTAAAAGCCTAAACAGAGTCCACCTAAATAAATTTCCTTCCCTAAAATGGCCATAGGTAACCTATAAAGTGTCGTTTTGGTCGAAAAGGGATGTAAGGCCAATAAATGACTTCGGATAGCCGAATTGACGACCTTTTTGCGTGGTAATGAATCCGGTTAAATTCTTAAACCTTGGATTTGAAATCGCTGCGAGGTTATTATGCGTCGATAGTGCATAATGACCGCAGTCTTTCCCTCTTTTCGCCCCGCTCGCTGTGTTTTAATGCCAGGGGGCACTCCCCCTCCTTCACCCCCCTCACGCCCTAATAACCTGTGTTTTACGAGCCTATCGAAAAATCTATAATGCGGCCTCCACATGGTTGTTTCCACCCACTTCATAATCATCCGGTGACCGCACTTTGTCATTTTGATGGATAATCCCCCGATTATAAATTTCCCACCGTTTATCAAACGGTTGGAACTATTTTCCGACGAGTTTCGCATTCTTTAAAGTTCGCTAAATATAAAGATATCAAACCGGCAACATAAAAAGGAAAAGAAAAAAAAAAAGTTCCGAGACAAGGCGGGTTCCCAAGAGACTTGTAACGTATAAATCTCAAAACGGGGATAAGAAAGAGGGGAACAAGCTCGGTTTAAATATATTAATTACCATGAGATCGTGGGCGAATAATAAATAGACTTCATTAGATACTTCGTCATAAAGCCATGTCTTTTTTTATAAATTTTTTGATCCATGGCCTCTGCGGTAGGTCGGCAACGCCCGAAATCTATTTATTTGCATAAATTTAAATTCCGGTTAAAAGTTAGCGAATTTTGAAGTTTAAAGTGGGTTTTTGATCCGGCTAATATGTATTCTTGAGAGGGAAGACTCTAATACTCTGGCTCTTGATCCAGGGACTTAAGTCGAGTTGGCCCGCAGAGGAATTAGGAGTTGGAAGACTGGATAATCCCGGGGCTAACTTGTCCCGCCCTTTTGTATTAAACGTCGGGAGCTAAGGTGAAGGGGGAGGGTTTAATAAACTCCCTATGGAATTAACCACAACTGCGGAACGCTTTTGATATTAGTTTTCGGAAGAGGATTCGAGGACGGGCCTTTTGCGATCAATGCCGTGCCAGACGCCGGTCTCAGAGACGTTCGTCTCTATTTACCAAATTGCCCCTGGGATGGGGCGACTCGGATTACTTTCGACCTCAAATATATATCCGTTTCGGGAAAAAGAATTTCCGACTTTGACAAACAACCTTTTCTTTTTCCACGGAATTGTTGAAAACCGACTTTCCAGACACGTAAATCATACATCAATCCGAAATAACCGGATAAAAATAATACAGATAGTAGGAAGAAGAGGAAAAATCTATTTTTCATCCCATGCTGAAGAAAACTGACCTATTTTATCAATACTTGGGCTGTCAGAAAACTCTTTTGAACTAGAATGGCTACTTAAAATAGCCAAAAAGCAAATTTTTCGATGAAAAATTGAAATTCTTTAGCCAAAAACGTGAACAAGGGTGGTTGAAAATTTGTTTTTAAAATCCCGAAATCGACTTCAAATTCGTGTTTTTCACCCTTAATAAGTCAAAAACAAGATTTTAAATGAAAATAAAAAAATTTAAATTTTTGGACTAATAGCCTTAAAATGGACAAGAGGAGCGCCATTTTCCTATCTATTGGCCATATCTGATACCCCCTCTTCTATTCAAGTAGAGAAACCAATACATCAATTTTTTATGAAGTTTTGATCAGATTTTGAAGGGAGAAGAACCCTTCATGAAAAATGTATTCTTATGACTCAGCTGAAGAAAAGAAAAAAAAAACCTTTTACTTCGTTAGCGAAGGCGTGATTTACGCATTTCCATTGGCGAGATCTTTAATTAACACGGATTTAATTTTATTACTCTTACATGGATTAATTGGATCTGTTACACCTGAGGAACGGTGAAAGATCCGGTGGCCGACGCCTTGATTAGAATTTATCGCTTGTAATTTTCGAGAAGTTCACTTTCAGCCTTTTTGGTCACGATTTCAATTCCCTAAATAAAGAATATTTAAAAAAAATTTATTTTTATAAATAAAATTGCAGATTTTTGTCTTTTAATTTAATAAAAATGGCGGTTGCATATGATAAACGGCTTCGCGTTTCCAGACTTTTATTTATAACTCCATCCTTGGACGTAATGGGGAGGGAAAAGGAGTCCAACGAACCAGAAAGCTTCGCGTTTGAATTATTACGAAGTCAAATCGCCTACGTATATTGTTCGGACTTGTAATAGAAAATTAAAATGGATTATATATTTTTATTGATTTTTCTCTCCAAATGTATCAATTTGGATGATAAATCAATTTCGAGTCAATGTTTGAATGGGATTTAACAAGGGCTTTTTCGTTGGCTTTCAGTTCAATGATCCATGTAAATCTTTGTTTGGCTCTGGGCAAGGTCAGATGTGGTCACAATACTCAATCATTCAAATGGGAGAGTTGTGGCTTCAAGAAAATTCTGAAAGGGCCAAGAAGGACATTAAAAGTACCCATTTGGACATAGATCACCCCTGAACTATATAACCGATTTTCACAAATGACAAATATTTTTATAAAATTCGTCCTAATCTTGAAGATAACTGTGAGTTTTGTTGGACTGATTGCCTACGAGTTTTTGGTTCTAGAATTTATAAAGGTTTTAATGATTTTCGTATTGGAAAGTATTTTTCTGTCCCCTCAATCTTTGTAATACGAGATAGTCAATAAAATGTAATCCCCAGACGAGCGATACGTCAGGAATCGAGGGCGATATGACGTCATTTCCACCCTCTTGGAAACCACCTCAGGGTTAAATATTTAGTCCACCCCCTGTAATATATATACATTATATAAATTACCTAGTTTTTCGTTCCCTTTTATCGAGAAAATGGTTTCATGACAAAAAATTGTGCCCAATAAGTCACGTTCAATCATGATAATGGAGTTTTTGAAAAATATTTTTTAAATTTTATTTGGAGAAGGGCACGGAAGGCACGATTTCTCTAAATTACTTTTCTCTAATAACCGATACGCAAATGTTCCTTCGAGTTATTAAACTTGGGGATAATTTAGCGTTTAGTTGTAATTGGGCGTAGACCGCAGGGTTGGGCATGCGCCGAGAAGGGACCCCGCGATTTACGGGCGATACCGGACAAATATTGGAGTCCATTATATCGGGGCGGGAGAGGTTTCCGATTTATGAAAGGGCGAGCCGGACCGTCGCGTAGTCTTCCCCCTACCCGTGACACGCTCCGCGATTTATACCCGGCAGAAATTTCATTATGGACGAGCTCCGGGAAAAACTAAATCCGCCCTTCATGACGTATTTATTCCGTCCACCTATATGATTTAGAACCTTCCGACTCTCATTTAACGCAACTAAGCTAATCCTCTTTTCATATACCGTGAAAATAAAGCATAATTCAATAAATATTGTGCTGGAAACTCAAAAGAGTGCAGTTATACCATTGCAGCACCCAAAAGAGTGTGGAAATATCCATTACTGCACTAAAAAGAGTGTACATAGTAATATCATTTTCACATAGGAAACAGTTCAGCAAAGAATGCGGTAATATCATTACGGCACCCCCAAATAATTAGATATCATTACTGCACTGAAAAGAATGAGGTAATAATTACAGCACCCATAGGAATGCAGTAAGTCCATTACGGTACACATAAACGAGATCATTACCATTACAGCACTCTATAGGCAGTAGAAATATCATTACTTCACTGAAAAGAGTGCAGATATACCATTGCAGCACCCTAAAGAGTGTGGAAATATCCATTACTGCACTGAAAAGAGTGAGCTAATGATTACAGCACCCATAGAAGGAATGCGTAAATCCATTACGGTACACATAAAAAAGATCATTAACATTACAGCACCCTATAGAGTGTATAAATATAATTACTAAACTGAAAAGAGTGCAGTTATACCATTGCAGCACCCTAAAGAGTGTGGAAATATCCATTACTGCACTGAAAAGAGTGAGCTAATGATTACAGCACCCATAGAAGGTGCAGTAAGTCCATTACGGTACACATAAACAAGATCATTAACATTACAGCACCCTATAGAGTGTATAAATATCATTACTGAACTGAAAAGAGTGCAGTTATACCATTGCAGCACCCTAAAGAGTGTGGAAATATCCATTACTGCACTGAAAAGAGTGAGGTAATAATTACAGCACCCATAGAAGTTCAGTAAGTCCATTACGGTACACATAAACAAGAACATAAACAAGATCATTAACATTACAGCACCCTATAGAGTGTATAAATATCATTACTGCACTGAAAAGAGTGCAGTTATACCATTGCAGCACCCTAAAGAGTGTGGAAATATCCATTACTGCACTGAAAAGAGTGAGGTAATAATTACAGCACCCATAGAAGTTCAGTAAGTCCATTACGGTACACATAAACAAGATCATTAACATTACAGCACCCTATAGAGTGTATAAATATCATTACTGAACTGAAAAGAGTGCAGTTATACCATTGCAGCACCCTAAAGAGTGTAGAAATACTGAACTGAAAAGAGTCCAGTAATGATATTTCTTGCTTATTTGCAGTCTTATTCTTTCTTTTGGATACCTCATAGTCATTATGGTGTTCAAAATCTCATTTAGGAAGATGGAAGGAATAAATTATTTAAAAACTAGGGCGTAATGATGGGTCTTAAGATGTTCCTCCCCCCAAACTTTACCTGGCCCTGTAATTGAGACATTTTCTTGAGGTTGAGGAAAGAGGGAGGATAAGTCGAGAGGGCCCCCTCATTATCCGGCGAGTACGCCGGGCTACCGCCCCGGAGATATGTATCGCATCACTGAATCCATTAGCATTTACTTTATATCCACCGCGCGACTTCGCCGTGACCCGCCATCTTAGTACAGGTACTGTTAGGGCAGATAGGAAGAGCTTGAAAAAATTTCGAATGATCGAAAGTCACGCTTTCTTTTTAAGGGGGCAAAAAAGGGATTTTAGGTAAAAAAGGACCCTTTTGTGTCCGCTTTCTCTTTTCAAAATAACGGAAATCATTGGCATCCAATTTTCGTGCGGAGGATTCTGCGGAGGGGCCCTCCTGGGGTTTCACGCCCCTTTTTTCCTTCTCCCCTATTTTTTCTCCAATTTCCCGAATTTGATTTACTGCAACTGTCCGGTCTAATAAAAATGGGAAGAACCTTGAGTGTAACACGTGTACTGACCGTGAGAGCAACAGATGCTTAATATTAAATTTTTTTTAACTCAAAAAACGTTATTTACGACCAATAAAATAATTTTATGGCGCTACTCAACGATAAGAATTCATTATAAAAATTACGGTTGTTTATTTTTTCAACATAAAAATGAATGGTCCATTAAATTATGTTTATGGCCCAATAAAAAAGGTGAAAATGAAGCCCCCCCGTCTTAAGGATCGTTTCTGCCAATGATTTTAATCAGGTGTCGCTCTAGAATTGAATATTATGCCTATAATTTGCTTTTTCTTCGAGATTGTCAGTCATCGGACTGAAAATAATGGCCGACCCTGGGCGAGCGATTAGAGAATCTTCTCGAACTCGTCGGTATGTAAATCGGCCTCGACGTTTAACCGGTTAATTACATCGGGCCGCCACCGGGAGCGAATAGGAGGCGGAGAAGAGGAGGCCCACGGTGCAATTTACATAACTTTTATTTCTCAATTTAGACGGGCACGCCCTGATTTACCCCGCTCCGTTGAAGAATGGCCTCTTCACCGAGCCGCTAATATATCCGCTAAAGGATTCAATACTAGTAAGAAGTTATTACGACTTAATAAATTTTTTCACTCTCATTTCTCTTCCCTTCCATAATCTTATGGAATAAATCGTTTAAAAATAATAATAAAACTATAAATTGCAAAGAACGAAAATGGCTAAGCTCCTCTATATTTCAAGGAACGTTTTTCTTCTCCGGAACTATTTACGAGAATAAACGTTAAATCCTGTAGTTTCGACCATTGTTTCAAGACTCCTGAGGAGCTTTTTTTGCTTCTTTCATTCTAACCTTCTCCACAGGCTGGTATTGCTACTTTTGTAACCTCAAGACTCCTGAATAACCTTCTTTTGTTTTTTATTTCTAACCTTCTCCAAATGGCTGCCTTTGCTCTCATAGACCTTAAGACTCCTGAGGAATTTCCTGTTGCTTCCCTCATTCTAAGCTTTACCAAAAGGCTACAGTTGCTCTCGTTTTGAAACCTCTAGACTCCTGAGAAACCTTTTGCTTCCTTCGATCTCATCTTCTCCATAATGCTGCAGTCATGCTTTTTTTGTAACTTCAAGACTCGTGAGGAACTTTCTTTTGTTTCCTTCTTTCTAAACGTCTCCAAATGTCTCATTTGCTCTCCTGATTAGATAGTTGACTCCTTAGGAACCTTCATTTGCTTCGTTCTAGCCTTCCTAAAAAGCTGCAGTTGCCCTACATTGTAATCTCGAAACTCCTGCTCAACCTTCTTTCATCTTATTCCTGCTGTTTTTACCAGTTCCTCAGGAGTCTTGAGCGCTTGAATTACCAACACAGGATATGCAAGATTCGTTTTATTTATCCACCGAGCATCTCAATGGCTTTAATTAGTTATTTACTGCTTTTATGTAAATCAACCCCAGTAGGCGTCCTCACGTTTTTTCCCTCTATTTGAGGTCGCATTAATAAAGCAATTTCCTTCATTTTCGTTGTTTTTATGTCTAATTATGTCTTCATTAAGAGGCATGTTAAAAGATAAGAAAAGCAAGGTTGTTGAATAATTATGGATTAAACAAAAAAATATACAATGAGCTGACTAATTTAGTAAGAGGTCGTGTTTTCAGAGGGTTGAATAGTGAAGTGTCTATTAGGTACGATTCTGTTTTTCAGTTGAAAACAAGGTTTATTTTATAAAGTAACAGGTCGAGGATAATTGGTCGGAGAAGGCTTCCACCATGGTCGAGTCCATCCCCACTCGGGAGGGAGTCCAGAAAACCTGTCCTAGGGGACTTTTTGTCCTCACGAGACCACTGATGCTGGAGCCTCCTTTCTTCATGGCTTCTCGAATACAATTTTATATTTCCGAGTGATTTCCGATAGTTTCTCGATTCCAATTAAATATTTTAATGAATTAAGATAAGAATCGAAAGTTGCTCGCTACGAAAAGGAGAACAGGAAGCCAATTATCACCGTGTCTCTCCAAATAGGGTCTATCTCCTTCGGTGGCTAATGACGCGGCCTCGTCGTTTGATACATTATGATACATGCGACTAGAATACGGAATAGCCGGTGCAAAAATACATAATGGATGTGGAAGAGGCCCTTAGAGGAGAAACCGGCTTTGACAAAAGTCTGATGCATTTTGACCCTTGAATAATGTAAAAGGGACCCAAAAAAAGAATCGAAAGGCGGAAAAGTACCGTTCGTTTAATTGGCTGGACACTTCATTCAGATGGGGAGGTCCGATTGTGTTGAAACGGGTTGCATATTGGACTTGGAATGCGTTGGTCCAGTTGAGAACGGCCGATAAGAACCTAACGAAGTCGTACTAGGAAAGTTATTTTCTGAAGAGGCTAGGCGTTGTCACGAGGCCGCGGGGATCGTTGAACCTCCCCCGGCGTCTTCGCCTTTCCCCCAGGTCCTATTGAAACGTCAACCCGTGACAATCATCGTGTTCGCACGAACACGCTCGCAAATCCCAGTATCGCCGCCCCTGAAGCAGGACACCTTCCAATTAGCGTGAAAAGATACCTAAAGTTATTTACATCCCTTATCCTAGGGCTATCGCTTCTCCAAGAACTAAGGATTCCTATCAACGAACATTGAACCCTCAGGACTTCCGCGATCTTCAAATTTAGGAACCTCCATTTCTTGCATTAAAGAATGGATTCGGAGAATCAGGGCGGCGAACGAGAAGAGGACGGCCTGGGACCTAATTATCGCGTGCTTAGCTAATGAACGGAGCCCGAGGACTGCATTCCCCTTTTCTATCTGCAATTACAGAAACTGGTAACCTTCCCTCTCCCAGGCCAACTTTTAATTCATTCTCCTTATTCGTAAACTTGAAATTCTTTTTCAAAATCCGCTTTTCCTTCTCTTATTTTTTTTACACCGAGAAAACGACAGCCTCTCTCTAATTATAAAAAGACGTGACTTGGCGAGAAGATATAAATCTCGACGACAATGGAAGCCGAGGCTTATTGACTGGATATTGGTATATAATTGACAGGATGATTTATTTACTCTATGACGTAAGACGCCCACCAAACGTTTGTACCCTTTTGTATAGAGAATCTGGCGAAAACACACGATATAAATTAAAAACCTGGACGTCTTTTTACGGTGGACAATAGGATGAGAAGGGGTGGCGAGATTAGACTGTACAAAAGGTAGGGGGCGGCAGTAAGTCTCTCCTTCGGACCGCTCCCAACGGACAATGCCACAATTGTACTCGAAACCCATTGTTAACCTCCCCACTTCAAAAAGCCCTTTTTCTTTACGACCCGCAAAAATAGGAACGTTTTTCTCGAAAAGAATTCAATTTTTCATTCCGTGTTTTCGAATACAAAATAAAAATAAACACCGGAATGATATAACGGAGCCATTAGGTAGATTTAAAAGCTAAACGTTCTGACAGCCCTTTTAAGTCTAAAGTTAAGTCCTTTTTCGGTGATTGATGTCGCCCACACGAAAAAATCCTCCATCGTTCCACCATCCATCACCCAAACATCTGCACCCCCTTTTTAACTAAACAGTTCAATAAAAAAACGCTTTATTTTATCAAAAACATTAAAACAGCATAAATCTTCAATTTTCCGAACTCAAAACACTCTGACTCACGAAAATGGCTGTGTAATTTATTCAAAAGGAGTTTACATACAATTGAATGTACGGTCCTGGGGAGGTTGCATTTAGTTAATAAGGACAAGATGAGTAAAGGGACTTGTCCGGGCATGAAAGAGGGGAAGAAGGGACTGCGGGGGTTTATTTACGACTCGGAATAGACGCTACATTACTAAGCCACTATTTTATCCGATGTCCACGATATGAATTAATGGCTTTTCTCATAGGACGGAACTTCTGCAACCTTTTTGAGGTGAAAAAGGAAAAACATCCCTGAGAAATGTCGAGAATTACTGCTTGTACGTGGCTTTTGGATAATTAGGGGCCTGCGGAGCGTGAAGCCGGCGGCGGCTGATAAGGAGGGGTTGGACGGTATAAATCCCGAATAAAAATGAGCCGTTTTTAGACCACTTTAGTTATTAAGAAGGGCCCCCTTTACCGAGGTAATTAGAAAAACAAGAAGACGCCTCCCCTTCGCGACTTGAATTCTTATGCATTGGGGTATGCCGGGGGTGAATTAACTCGGTTAAAAAAACGATCTCCCGGGTTTTAATTGGTTTTTGAAAAACCCCGGCTGAGATGAAGTGGAAAAAGAAGATGGCTGTTGTTTACTCCCTTCTGGGACAATCTTTCGCTCCGTAGAGCACCCCCAACATGTTGCTATGATGCGTCATCGGAAATTGTCTCTTAAGATATATATCTTTTATCACAGTCCATTCCCCCGTGGGCCGTTAGAATACGCAAAAAAGCATTTTTTTTAGGGGGGACAACGTAAAGAATGTTGCCGAATGTCGGATTTCTAATACGAGTGATTTTTAGCATTTTTAACAATAAATATGCATTGAATATTAAAAATTGTAGCTTTTACATGACCCTCATTGTTCTTGCGAAACACATCTCACTGTTAAAAAGCACGTTTCTGCTGTTAAAACGCACTTTCTGCTGTAAAAACGCATTTTTTGCTGTTAAAACGCACATGTCTACTGTTAAAACACACATGTCTGCTGTTAAAACGCACTTTCTGCTGTAAAAACGAATTTTTTGCTGTTAAAACGCACATAAACACACATGTCTACTGTTAAAACGCACATGTCTACTGTTAAAACGCACATTTCTACTGTTAAAACGCACTTTTCTGCTGTTAAAACCCTCGTTTCTGCTGTTAAAACGCACGAATTTGCTTTATAAACGTCATTTTGCTTTAAACCGCATCATTTTCGCTTTTAACAGTGACTTTTAGGTTCTATGGTTAGGGGGACGATGAAAAGAATGTTGCGGAATGTCGGATCTGTCAGTTATTGCTCCGGGCGTGCTTTCCGCCTTGGCCGATTCTAATCTTCGTTCTACGTGATGAGATGCGGCCACCGGTTTTACCCCCTTCTTTCATAAAATCGCATTTAGATTTCGACCAATGTTTGTTTTACCGCTTCATTACTGTTTACCTTTGTCCTCATACCCCCACCTTTCATCCTCTAACCTACGGTCTCCATTGTTACGGTTATCTCGGGGGGCTCCCTCCGATACATTGCGGCCTTGTTAATACGGATTAAAGTATTAGCGCTATTCCAGGATTTCGCGTGTGATCCCCACCTATAGACTATATATTATTATGATAATTACCCAGAAAACCCGACTAATGATGATTGCTGCGTTGATCAAGATTCCATAGATCACTTTTTCTTTGTTCTATTTGAATTTCAATGCTCATTTTTTGGGTGATTAATAAATAAATGGCCACTTGTTTTGTCTAAAATTCGATTCAATGCCTAATTTTTAGAAAATTTTTGTATTGAAGTGTCAACTTTAGGTGGATTTTTAAAGGAAAACGAGTCATTCTAGCGTTTCAATGACCATCGTTTTGCTGTTTAAAAGCAAAACTTTTTTTTTTGTGCTATTAAACGCTCTTGTTTCTGTTAAACTCTCGTTTTTGCAGTTAAAACGCACTTTTTTGCTGTTAAAACGCACTTTTTGCAGTTAAAACGCACTTTTTGCTGTTAAAACGCACTTTTTTGCAGTTAAAACGCACTTTTTTGCTGTTAAAACGCACTTTTTCGCAGTTAAATCGCCCCTTTTTTTTGTTAGAGCAGCGACAAGAATTACTGTACACAATTGGAATTGTTATGTTTTGTGTATTGTTGGTATCGTTCGTTTTTTAAGCAGAAGGGTTTTAGAGTTTTTATTGTCTTCTGGGCTAGTGAGCGTGAAAAAGGGTCCTCAGGATCAAATCTCTTCCTTTTCAATGTCACAGAACGTCTTCTTATCTTTTTTATCGTTTTCTCTCTCGATTTATGTCCAAATAAAAATAAAAAGGATCGATGTACATTTTGATCTCATATAAGGGATTCCATCCCTTTGAATTTGTAAAGTTTTCACAATCGTGAAACGATAAACTTTCACAAATAGCAAAAACAAAATACAGAAAAAACTGGTCTTTAACTTAAAAGGAAAGCGACTTTCTTATTAAGCAATCCCCTTGAGGTGAGGATCGAGTTTTTCTTTCTGAACCTAATTGGAATTACCAGACTTGATGGACGACTCGGAGAAGTAAAACTTTTTAACTACAATTTCATTATCTTGAACGCCATAAAGTTGCCTTTTTTTTAAATTTCCCATTAGCTTCAAGTCCGTAAATTGTGGAAGGGGGTTTCTTGAATTTACAACCCCTTAGGGTAAAAATTAGAGGGATTAAGATTAAGAAAGGGTAAACTTGAACAATATCAGTGCTTTGAAAAAAGAAAAAAGAAAATTTCTCGTGAGAATGTTGTTTTAATTGTGGCCACTTCGCGTGTAAAGACTCAAAAGGCGACCGGACAATTATAAAATGCGGTTTTCCCCCTTTTAAAAGGCCCGAAAATCTGTAAATCACTTGAATGGAAACAGGAAGAGCGGAAATTACCAAAGGTTCAGTGGTACTCGATCTACTTTTCAATTAAACCGCCTCCCGAACGAAAAAGGGGTTCCAGGTGAACTTTTTTTCCCACCCCGCCCGTCCCGTTTTTATCTCTCCTACCTTTTAAACGCCCCCCAGGAAGGTTAATGTGAAAGCCTCAGGATAAATAATGGAACAGAACTTGATACATAATTGAGCGACCTTCTTAAATACGTAGTCCTTTTTGACCCTTGAGACTCGAAATCGTCCCTTCTAATCGACCCTTAGGCCCATTCTATCGAATTAAAGTTTACTTTAACTAAAAATCATTAAGTCACGGAACGTAATTAAAGTTAATTTCGAAAAATGGAGCGGCGTTAAAATTTACAATAATTAGATAATAAATAGTTGGGAGGCGTTTGTCCACGGAACTGCAATTATGCACTTTTATGCAATTTCACGATTACTATCTTCATTTTGTTATGCATCAAGTAAAAAACTAATTTTCATTTCGTGTTTCATAGGCCATTTTCGAATAAATTCTTTTTCTACACTTGGCCACAACACTGGCAAATAAGCCAAAATATCTCGAAAACTGCTGAAACGATTTGGGAATTAAAACCATTTTTTAAAAACTCATTTCATTATGCTTCTGAACTTATAAG
This sequence comes from Orius laevigatus, assembly GCA_018703685.1. Classification (NCBI taxonomy): domain Eukaryota; kingdom Metazoa; phylum Arthropoda; class Insecta; order Hemiptera; family Anthocoridae; genus Orius; species Orius laevigatus. Next base: position 40,208 of record JAGWEN010000049.1, on the reverse strand, counting down.
TAGCCCAACTCTCTAAATCTAAACGTTTCTGAGGTTTTTGAACATGAAGATAAACATTGAAAGATGAGCCAGTGCCCGAACTCTCTTTTTACTTTAAAACGCACTTTTTGCTGTTAAAACGCACTTTTCTGTTGTTAAAACGCACCTTTCGCTGTTAAAACGCACTTTTTGCTGTTAAAACGCACTTTTCTGTTGTTAAAACGCACCTTTCGCTGTTAAAACGCACTTTTTGCTGTTAAAACGCACTTTTCTGTTGTTAAAACGCACCTTTCGCTGTTAAAACGCACTTTTTGCTGTTAAAACGCACTTTTCTGTTGTTAAAACGCACCTTCCGCTATTAAAACGCACTTTTCTGTTGTTAAAACGCACCTTTCGCTGTTAAAACGCTTTTCTTTGCTGTTAAATAGCACTGTTTGCTGTTAAAACGCACTTTTCGCTGTTAAAATGCACTTTTTGCTTTCAAAACTTCCCTTTCTGGTGTTAATATGCTTTTTTGATGTTTGAACCTTAAGGAGTCCGGGCTCTGGGAGTCTGAATGTGAAATAACACATTTTCACTTCCTTTTTTACGTCGTCGATGACGTTTTGACATTACCATGGCACGGGAAAGCACTCTAAACTTGCTTTTTTAGTCGTCTTCTTCCTATTTCATCTTCCCTCTTCACTTTCGTTTTTATTTTTTTTCTAATTAGAGTATTTAATTATGTAATGTTTGGAGTGTGAATAAGGGGTTGATATTTGGCAGTAAGTCTTTGTTAATGAGAATGGTGCTTGTATACTTTTAATTGGGGGAGATGTTTGCCGGGCGAAGTACAGGTTGGAGAGGCCTCAGCCACTATTACGAACACGTATCTACCGGTTCATTTGAAATTGTAATCAATCCCTTCCTCCTCCTTTTACTCTTTGTGGGTGCTTTCTTTACCCAGAAGTGTATACCCGAAGGATTCTCTCTTCTTTTTGAAAAGCGACGTCTGGCAACAAGGGAGTACGTGTCTTGGATCCAACGAGGAGAATAAATAATACATAAACTGCCATCCCTGATCCTTTTTATTGCGCCCCGCACACAACGTCTTTAATAAATCATCCCCCCAGCCTTCAACCAAAGCTCCCTCCCTCGAGATCTTTCCAATTTTCCGATTCGCCCCGAAAAAAAATTTACAACGCTTATAGGTCGGGTTAAAACAATAAAATGCTACCGGGGAAATGCCATCATTTGAAATGTCACAAATTAAAGGTTGTTGCTTAAAAGGTCGACGATGTGTTCATTCAATGTGAAACGATTCGAGAAACTGAAAAAAACAAGATCAAAGAACCGATTCCAACTTTATGATCTATGGCTTTCCAAACATTCCTATGCATAGAAGGTCGCCGAGTTAATTTAGTCACGAAAATAACAACTCAATCCCACAATACGAATTTCCATATTGGATCGAAAAAAAACTAATCCTAAAATTCCTTTCGAATTTTAATGTATTAATTTTTTCAAACTTGTTTTTTTCTTTGTCCGGTAACGCCTTGTAAAGCTCGGTCTTCCGAACTTGGGCCTAGTTTGAACCCTCATAGACTTCATGTTGGCAACATCAAGGTTGAGGTAGTCACAGTTCTTATAAATGACTACGTACTTGGACTAGCATTACATGAATCGAATATAGGTAAACCGAGTGCATTGATATGGCCGGCTTGGCCCAGCATAGCACGAATGTCATGTCGTCAAAATCGAGTTGGAGATAGCAACAGTTGGTTGAGATGATCGCTTGGACCAGCATAGCATGAATGTCTTGTTGGCGAAATCGAGTTGGAGCTGGTCATTTTATCACCAACTGGTTTCTTTGTCCATATGATTCAGCTTCCTGTTCATAAGGCTTGTTTTTCGTTATATGTAAAACGTTGTTAATACCGTAAAATAATAATAATTAGCGTAATTTTAATGATTTTGCGTTTTATAATATTAACATCGAAAGAGTTTTGTTCTCTGGGGAAGAGTGGTTATTAAGTCGTCTTTCAAGGACTTAACGATCTTAGTGGACGTGCAATTAAATAACGTATTTAATTGAAGCAAAAGCCGTGGAACGTCGAATGTCTTCATGGCGATAAAGTAGGGCCTGGACGTCTTGTGGCTTAGGCGAGGCGGGGTGGGATATCGAGTATGCGGGGGCTTTGATAAACTAATGCACGCTCTCTTACGGTCCCGCACGCTATCCTTGCATTCGTTTTGCATACGGTTTTTCCACGCGCCTTCGCTCCGATCCTATTTATGCAGTTTCCGACCGTGGAGCCCCTGTGTGAAAGGGACAATACGAACGTTTTCAAAGATGTATCTCGTGTTGAGAAACCACAATCGCATAACTGTACTTAACGATTGCGAATTAATTTTTTAAAAGAAATAACTGTAATTATAACCTGGGGTAATTTAGGGGGCGAACATTAGTAAAAACGAGGATGGTAAAACTCGTTAAAATTTCATAAAGTGAGAACAGAGTGGAACTGCACAGAGGAGCGTATATCTCCCATGTTCAGCCTCCCCTTTCTCACCCCCTCACCTTTTCCCTCGACGAACACCGCCCGTTGTAATTCCTGCCCTAATTACGCTTAATGCAGTGAAAATTTGATTAGGGGAATTCAAAACGCGTAAATTTACCATGCGAGTTTCGATTTCCTCCAAATTGGTTTTCACCTATAATAAATTTTTTGGTTGAATTTTATCGGTTTTTCTTAAAATTTGGATGCAGTTTGAGATATTCGGTGGAAATCTAATACCGCCAAGTTGGCTCTGGTCCAGAAGCAACCGCGGCCAACAAAAACGGGAGTCGCCCCCTTTTTCCCGGGGAGCTGATCATATCGGCTAATGTGCCCTCCTCGGCATTAAACCCGACGATTTCTCACTCGGAAGATTCCCACCCCCTTTTGTCTAATTATACTTTAACAAGCTCATTTTAGTGTATGATAATTGCCAACTTTACTAATTCCCATTTTTTCTTATGTTCACAGGTGCGAATGGCCTCCGGAGACGAGGGAGGCAGACCTACACCCGATACCAGACGTTAGAACTCGAAAAAGAATTCCACACGAACCACTACCTGACGAGACGGAGGAGGATAGAGATGGCCCACGCCCTCTGCCTGACGGAAAGGCAGATCAAAATCTGGTTCCAGAATCGTCGGATGAAATTGAAAAAGGAAATCCAAGCAATCAAAGAACTTAACGAACAAGAAAAACAAGCTCAAGCGCAAAAAGCGGCCGCGGCCGCAGCGCTGGCAGCCCAACAAGACCACTAAAAGGACATTTACACCCTTAGCAAACTTTTTTTTATTTTTTAAACCCTAAGTCATTTCGGATATGAATCCTAAAATAAAAAGACATTACCAAAATGGGGGTTGATTTTGTTTATTTTATACAAAACTAAGTCCTTTGATTGTTGTAACTTGTATAAAGTCTTTATGTGTACAGTGTGAATAGAAAAAAAGAATATATTGTGCTAATCTAAATGTGTGTGTATGTGATCGTGTTACCTTGTGTGAGTGTGTGCGATTGTTGGATTCCGTTGAGACCTCAGGATGACAATGGAAACAACAGAGCCAGGACTAACTAAGGTAAACATGGAAATGTCAATAAATTTTTTTTTCTTTTTTTATAATTTTCATTATAATTTTTTCCTTAATTTTTAAAATATGTATATCGATGAACCCTCGACCCTGTTGGCAAACAAGATAAAATAATTCCGAGATAAAAATGCTCTTAACACGCGATGTGTTATTTTTTGTGGGAGGTTTTGACTTTCACCTACGGTTTGCATTGAATGGAAGCGGACAACAGTTGCGCGCTCCTCCTGTTTATTATATGTTAAACACGGAGGCCATAGAGATCTTTTTTTTAAAAGGGCATGGTGTGCAAAAAGAGCCCTTGTTTCACCCACTATGACCCCCTTTTTTGGTCAGAAACTTTAAAATAGTTCAGGAAATGGTGAGTCGGGTCGATTCCATTGTTTAATCGTGACAAAGAGTGGAAACACGTTAACGTTAGCCTAGTTGTGGACTCTAGCTTAAGACTGGCGACTACAACCTTGAATTGTCACATAAGTTGAAATAAAGGAAACCCCTTTTGAAAGTTTGAAAGTCGAGTTTTTTCCTAGCTCCTTGTGGAGCGATCTACTTGAAATTTTTATGGGTCCATTTCATTATTATATTAGCAGAGATTAGTGCCAAATTTCAAGTCATTTAGTATACATCTCTAAGAGTTAGACGATTTTGGTGGACTCGGGCAAGGCTGCTAGCTTGTACCAGTCCTAGTTATGCTACTAATAAAGCCAATCTTGCTACAAACAGCTATAAGTTATTGGCCCAAATGTGAACCTTGTGACGTTGATAAAGTTTTGATTCGTTTATTGTTTGTGAAAATATCTGGAGGAAAAGAATTCTAATAAATTTCTATTGTCGTCAAATGCAAATTATATTGTTATTTTACGACGAGAGAATATTCTCATTGGGGATTCATAGTGTATTGGATGTTAACGATTAGTTTGAAGGGGAAGGTAGGGATTTATCGTTTCATTACTTCGGGGTCCGGTTCGATTGTAAAGCATGAATCCTGTGCCTTCAATAATTACGAAAAGACCCTCTCGTCAATAAAAACATTAGCGACGTCGCCTTTATTTTCCGGGGGCCTTTTACAACTCTCTGGGAGTCGACTAATCGGAACAGTCCGGGGACCTCGGAGGGTTTATGAACGTCCCTTGGGACTCTTGCCCAATCATCGGAAACGATCGTTTTCGAGGGAACTCCGGATCAATCCCGATGGGACTTTATAATAAACAAAATGGCTGAACCTCACTGACATTATCTGATCCTTTTATACCTTGATTATAATCGAGCTTAAATCAACAAAATGCTTTTTATTCATAGGGTAAAGAATAAATCGATCCCGGCTTCCCTTAGTATCCTTTTCTCTTCACCAAAATCATCCATATTCAAAAGTGGACTGTAGTTTTCAGCCCATTTTGAGACATCTTAAACGTCTAAGGACCATCTGATGATTCATTAGACCTATCAGGCTAAAATAAGGCAGTAGAGGGTTCAAAACGTTCAAAGATTTTTCGTCATAAGCCTTCTACTTAAAGATTCTCAAAATCAGCTTGATTGCTTTTTAAAAATATCTATTCCCGAGCACGATAATTCAAAGGAAAACATATTAATCTTGAAATATTCGACCCTCAGGGGCAAGTTCGAAGCTCTCGGGAGGATCAAGTCATTAAATATAATAGCTTTATTACAGTAATCTAAATATTAAAACAAAAAAACCGGACTTTTTACCTTCCGACACCAATTACCGTATAATAATTGCCTCACGGGAGCCACCGCCATTGTATAACGTTATGTAATTGTACATAATTGATATGTTAATGGTTTTCCAAGAGATCGAAAGTGGGGGAAAAAAGACGAAATTTTCAAGGATTCTAAAATAGCTCAAATAATTGAAAATATAAGGAAATTACAAAGTACGTTAATTAAAAATCTATGCCAATTTGATGGCGAGATTATCAGTCTCGAGAACGAAATGGAAAAAATAAGATTTATGGGGCTATTTATTAATTCTTATCGCGTTCTTTATTAGGAGAAATAGATAAATAAATCTTTAGAGACAGTATTATTGTGTTGTAAATAGCCGGTGATAAAATTTTAACGTTTTTCTCCAAGTTGGACGGCTATTAATGGTGTACCGTTTTAAATCTAAGTTAATCCTTACAGCCGGTTTCCAAAAGATGGGATTGCTTCCCTTCTAGTTCGTTAAAATTTGGTCCAGGAAAAAAAAGGCCTCTTAGAGACCTCAATAGCCTGCTTTCCTCCGCCAATATGGCTCCTGGATGAGCCTGTTCCTAAATCAGAACATGTTATTTGTTAGGTACCTACTAAGTTTAGCTGATATTAGGTATGAGCAGCAATTATCGCGAGGGGTAAAAAATTAACCCTGTACAGGATTGTATTCACCTATGGGATTAGTATTCCCAGAGGCTTAATTTTGATGAAAACGTGAAGATAGAACCCTAATTCTTGGAAAAATAAAAGACTGACGGTCGGACAGACGGCACCGCATTCGACCCTTCGACTCTTCCCATTCATCCCCCAAGGAATGTTTAAACTAAGTCTTACCTCTAAGATGCAATTCATCTGTTCCCATTTCGATATAAAAATTGCCGGGATATTAGATTATTGAATATTGGGGTTTGGGCTTTGGAATTTATGGGAATACGTGATATAGTAGTATTGGAGTTAATACTGTCCATGTTGGAATCGGTGGCATTTGCGGTCACGTCAGGACCCCGACGTTGTCATGGCGACGAGTAAATTACAATCCACGACCGACTGGGCGAAACCCCTGTTAGGAGAAGGCGGTCGTGACCCGATGGGCGGATTCCGGCCGTTTGACACCGACTGGTCTTCCGTGGGGGGAAGTGAACAATCCCCTTTTAAATCCCTTTCTAATCACGTGCTCATAATAAAATTTGAGTCTGTGATGGAATTTCGCAAAGGAAAGTCCTCGCTCCCCTCCTCGTTATAGTCCAGTCAGGTTTATTTGCATTTTTCAACCACTACTGGAATAAAAGTGCAACCCTAATTGTCTGAACGTGCCATATCGAAGGAACCACTCACCAGTTGTATCGGTTGGCTCATTTTAAAGGTATTGAACAGCCTAATTGCCTTTTTTTTATAATTAATTAATTTTAATTTACTACTGCATCTATTAAAAATGAAAATCTCGAAATAGGTGGTTTGGAAGAGCCTTTTAAAAAATTATTAAGAGGCAAAAGAAAAACAATGTCGAGGAAAATCGTGGGGAAAAATCCCTTTTTTTATGATTTAAAGTCGCCATTAAAATGGTATACGGAGGTGGGTCCCCTAGTGCGAAGACCGCGCCTTTTTCATCGTTTCGTTTCTATAGAAACGGTCACAGACCCATGTTTGCTACAGGCGCTACCATCTATCGGGGTCGGTCGTAAACAACTGAACAGACCCTTTCGGGTTTGAGCTTCTTCCGCTAGATGCTCCTATGGGTCCTCGTTACTTTTTATTGTTTATTTACATTCTTTTCCCCCTCTTGTTTTACAGGAAAAAGAAACAGTTTTCCTTATTTACATCATTATTGTAATTCGAGCTTAGGGATTGATCTATCTTGTTCTTAGATATTTACTTGCTATTTTTGCAGTAATTTGCTTGTTCTTAAGTTATGGCATGCATCTTTTTCCTCAATTTTTTGCCACTTTGTTGACAATTCAATGGCTATTTCAAGCCTGATTTTAGTCCTAATATTCGCTAAGCTTTTATTACTTTGTCAACGAGACTAAGAAAAATTTAAGTTCTATTAATTTATAGTCAACATTTTGGCATTTAAAGCGATTTTGAGCCTTTTCATTGGTCATACTAATTCAAATAGATTTAGTTTAATTTTGAGCCACTTTTTTAACTAGATGAAGGCAATTTAGATTACAGAGTAGGGCGTAATTGAATTACATTGTAATTGAATTACTTTTATAGTAAGTAATTGAATTACATAATCGATTACAATGAATACGTATTTTTACTAATTTTTCAAAAAACAAATTACAAAAAAAAACGAAAAAAACAATTTTACATAAATTTTCAAAAAAAAATGAAAAACGATCCCTTTAGAATTCATTTTCAAAGTAAAAGACATCCTAGATGGCATAATAATCCTAAAAAGACACTCTAAAATCCTTCATCATTGAAAAAAGACCCTCTAGAATTCATTTTTAAAGTAAAAGGCATACTAGGTGCCATTATAATCCTAAAATGACACTCTAGGTTTATTTATGAACGATAAATGACCCTCTAGAATTCCTCATCATCGAAAAACGACACTCTAGACTTCATCATCACAGAAAAAGAGAGTCTAGAGTCCTTTATCATAAAAAAAACACATTTTTGTTGCCGGCCATTACATTTTTTTTGTAATCGGATTAAATTTTTTTGTTATCAAATTACATTTTTTGTTATCAAATTACATTTTTTGTAATCTAATTACATTTTTTGTAATCGAATTACATTTCTTGTAATCGAATTACTTGAATGTAATCGAATTACTTGAATGTAATTGAATTACCTTTGATGTAATTGAATTACTTGTAATTTGTAATCCAATTACTTTTTCCAATTACATTGTAATTGAAATTACAAATTAATTCAATTACTTCAAAGTAATTTGTAATTCAATTACATTTTGCCCTACTCTGATTTCGAACTTAATTAGTCCTGATTTTGACATCATAAGCTTGATTTTTGTTACATTGATTTTGAGCCACTTATTTTAACTAGAATGATGCAATTTTAAGCTTGAATATAGTCCTAATTTTGGTATTTGAAGCTTGATTCATTTAATTGTGAGCTGATATAGGACAAATTCAGTTGTAGTTTAGGCTGCAGTCCTCATGTTGGAATTCTTGGATTTTTTTAAATTGATTTTGAGGCACTTAATTGACCGTTCACAGGAAATTTTAGGTTTAGCTTTAGTCCTAGTTTTGGTATTTTAAGCTTCATATTGGTTTTCTTGATTTTGAGATACTTTGTTGACCAGAAAAAGGAATTTTAGGTTAAGCTTTGTTCCTAATTTTGGTGTTTTCCGCTTCAATATTGGATTTCTTGATTTTGAGCCACTTGGTTGACAAAACAAAGGAGTTTTTATGTTCAGATTTAGTCCTAATTTTGGTTCTTTAAGCTTGATTGTTGGATTTTTAGATGTTTTGAAACTATGAATTCACCTTTGGGCCACATCTTATGCTTTGTTAGAAAACAATGCAATTTTGTTCCTAACTTTTTACCCTTTTCTGCAAAATAATATTTAAGTATTTAAACTCTATAACATTTTTTTGGTAAGAATTTCATTGATTTTTTTATGTTTCTTTATTCGAAAAAGGCAGTTAAAGCTCGTTTTTTGTGTTGATTTGTTAGGTAAGTTTATTTAGATATCAAAATAAAATTAAAATAATTTGATAATGCTTTAATTTTTGTGTTTTCTTCAATTTTGTTTACTGTGGTGGCTTGGATAGTTCAGAGCTTTGTCGGTAGATAACGGCTCTATTCATTAGTCGTGGGGTGAAGCCTGGCGAGTTAATTCATAACTAGGGGAGCTCGTTCGGCCCCCTCGAACGGGAAGGGACTCGATAAAAATGAACCCCGGTAATGGTTCAGTTTACGATTTGTTTGGGTCCGTTCTAGTCTACCGGGGTCGTAAATATAAATTAAGGCTCCTCCGTCTTCTCGAGGAGTCGTACATCAAAATGATTTTACGTTAACCCCCTCCTTCCTTTTCTCTTATTTCTGCCCACGCCTGTCACGAAAATAGACCGTTTTTTGATTCACGGCTGTTTTTTTGGCTTATCATTACGATTGTGGTGGCGATGATACGGAAGAAAACAACCCAAGAAACAGGACCATGATAAATGTCTCTATTCGACCCCAAAAACCACATTTTAGGAACAGAAAGTGATAAATAAAAATTTTGGATCAAAGAAGTTTGATAAAGATCCTTCCCTTTTGTTTTGGATTTTGGTCTATTTGGTAAAAAAACAAAAAAAAATGATCCAATGCTCCTAGGTCGGTTGCCTGATGCTGACCAAATGGCACACCGTAGCAATTGCCACCACAAGGCAAATTTTTGGTGTTTTATAAATTCAATACTTAAACCTTCCAGGGTTGGTTTTACGAGCGTTTTTACATAGTGAGAAGCAGTTTAAAGGTTAAAATAAGAGGTGAATAACAGAAAACGTGAAACCTTCGGAATTAAGCGGAAAGCGGGGACATTACGGGTTTAAAGTACGGCACCCTCGGGGTGTTAAAAAAAGAACCTTCCCACTTTAAAAACGCATCAACTCGAATAAAAAGAGAAGACTTCCGACGAAAAGGGAACAAAAAAGTCCGAATTTTCGTCCGACAGTTTGTCTTTCGTTGGGAATTACATTGAGCGAGGTGGGCTATGTCTTAGTGTACCCATGACGCCACTAAAGCCATTACACCATGACATCAGCCTCCCCCTAAGAAACAATTCCGTCCCTCCTCGAAACATGATTATTTGGGGAATTGGAGAATTGCATTTTCAAACTTGTTTTTAAATTTCTCGTTTTTCTTTGAACATTGTCGCACTTTTGCCAAATAAAAGAGTATCGACCGATACTTTTTTCTATACCAGGATTCCCCAACAAAGCTTTCGGACGGTGATTTACTCGAGTCCTTTATCTATACCGAAATAAGTTTTCCAAAGAGTAATGTCTTTTTTCTTTCTCTTCTTTTCTTTTTTCTCTTCCTCCGGTTTATGTCCGAAGATATTTGTTAGTGTAGGAAAAAAAGACATTAATGGAAAATGGTCCATTCCGGAAGGTTTTTAATAAGAAATAGCAAGTGAGCAGATTTTAATCTTTTGATACTAATTTTTTGAAAGTTTGCTGTGCCTACTCATTTGAGGTTTTACATAAAAAAATAGATTATATGCATTTTTATTGCAGATATTAGGTATTCCATTCTTTCAATTTTATGACTGGATAAAATTCGCTGCCTCTGAGATTTTTTTATACTTGGGTTGTTAGAAAAAAGCGAGAGTCCTTTAATGAGTACCTCGCTAATTAGGGCTTTAAAAAACAAGATCTTCATTAAGAATGATTAAGTACTTTTATTTACTCCATAAAATGATTACCCACGGGTTTATTGTGAATAAAACTCTAAACGCGACTTATATAAGGAAGTGGATGACAAGACGTCCATGATTTACGATAATGGCGATCAACTTGATGTCTATTCATCACAGCACCCACGTGGACAAAACAATACTCAAAAGTTTAAACTTTATAAAAACCACCTGCACAATTTATTCGTCAACTTTTGGATTTATCGTCTTTTCACGCAGGAGGCCTCGATTTTGAAATATTTCGTGTCCTCGGGGTGGAATTATCGTATTAATTACCCAATTATAGGCGAGATAAATTATTTATAAACAGTTGTCGATCCGGGAAGTTTGATTAAAAATGCAATGGAGAAAAAATTACGCATTGGGCCATAATTTGAGTATGATTTGTGTCTTCATTCCGTGAGTTGATTTTTTTAAGTTGAATATCGCTTTTTAGGATCTGAAAAATTTACATTTTATTACTGACATCACGCTCTGGTATAATAGGTGTCTTTAGCGGTTTACGCATAATTTTTATATAAATGTTTGATTTTTGATTGTTAAAGGATTCCTTGACATTATGGTGACCTTATCGTTGTTATCGTGAATGACCTACTTGTTGATTTTGTAAAATAAGAAAAATTTGTTTTCTTGAAAACTACTTGTTGATGCGGTTTTGGACGCTCAAATGACGCAAATCTGAATGCGTTTCTGATGGTAAAATGCGGTGGGGGCTTCGGGAGTAGCCGGTGATTACGGTGCCCATTCATAAAAGGCCAGTTTTGCCCATTGAGCGGGGCCTTCTCCCTCCCCCGGCCCTCGGGGGTTGAGTTTCGAGGTAGTAAAAGCGGCCATTCCCCCCTTTTCCACTTTCTGACGGAGTCCCTTTTTATGAGGTCATTTACAGGATCGTAAACCACCGGGACCGCACCGGACCATGTTTTCAGCGCGGACGGTATTTCCCGACCCATTCCCAGACCGGTCCGACGCGTATAAAATCTGGGCTACTGATGACTCACCCTCAATACGTTAACATACCTTTAACCTTCAAACGGAATATTCAAAATCAGTCTTTTGTTGTATACTTTGAAGTTCTGACTGAAGTTACTTACCTTGAAGGCTCTGAACATGTCCAATTCATGGCGTTAAGCTACAGGTTAGCAATCTATAGGTTGTAGAGCACTTATATGAATGGCTAGTGAAGTTATGATGTCGGTTTTTCCGTCAAAAGGATTACCCTTCTGTTGAATGGAATGATTGAAGTAACCGATGTCGACGAGGCAATCTGTATGCTAATTTTTAAATGTAGTGTCTCAGAATGGTCGTGGATCATTAGAATCCTTGGTTCCAATATGCATGATGTAACAAATTGAACCCTTCTGTTGCGGTTAACATAAAGGGAGGATCGTGAATACATGATGGTTTATAAGTCTTGCAGTTTGATGACGTCTATTGTTCATGTTTATTACTCGAGCATCTGTAGAAAAGGGTTCGAAAAAGAGTCGGCTTTTTTCAATAGCCTTTGAGCGAAGGAGTGAATTGAGCGATAAATAAAGTGAAGTTCAGAGGGGTCTCAATTACAATGTGCCTTAAGAGGTGTCTTTTAGATAAGCTTGTGAGGACGGTCTGGAGGGGAGAGGTTATGAACGACCTCTAGGACCTAAGGTACACTAAAGGAGTACCTAGGACAATGGCTTGGTACAACGGGTTACCCCATTACTTAACACGGCTATCTCTATAATCCCGACAACTTCTAAGTTATTTTAAAATGACTTTTTCGCTCTCCTTTATTTAAAAATTAACGATTTTGCATTCGTGCCGGAGGTCTCACCCGGAAAACAAATATATCACAATAAAGAATAAGCCCAGGGGCTTATTTATGGCTCCAACTTTTTGAAAGGCGCGCCCAACATCGATCATTCGTTGGAAAAGAAAACATTACGGAGTTCGCGGTGTGCGGGGGTAACGGGCGATCCATAATCGCATCGCAAACTTTTTATAACTTTCGAACCAGTGTAGGAGGGAAAGAAGAGAAGAAAAAAATGGGCGGGGGAGACTTCGGAGACTTTAGAGGAGGTAACTTCACCGGGATGGGGGATGGTAATTTGTAAAAGTTGCCACAACACTGAGCAGACTTGTCTTATTACATTATACCATCCCTTTGCCAGCATGCGGTTTCCGACCCTCTTCTCCCGTCGTTTAAAAAGACGTTTTTTTCTCCCAAAAAATTATTTATTATGGTGTCATATTTCGTATAACTTTTTAAACTAAAGAAACTTTTCTTGGTTAGGAAACTATTTTGACAAATTGTCCCATGCTAAGGTTTGCGCTAGCGAGCACCGTGCTTAAGACTCATGAGGAGTGGTTATTTGATTGCCCTAAAAGGGAAGACTTCAGGGAAGACATGAGCTCTATTGGCTCTCCATCTGCCTACGATCCCGCTCTGCAAAAGTGTGAAAAGAAGGTACCTGCCTAAAAGGAACACTATCTTTCTCGATTTAAAAAGCAGAACCTGTTTATCAGAACATAACCTACATCATGACAATGTGGACTGTATCTTTCCATTCTGTCTTGAAGAAGATGCAACGGAAGACATGATATGTGGCTGTTGTTGACAACCTATAAGGAGATAGATAGTTCATCCTAACTCTTATGGTGTCCATAATCGCTAAGGAGTGGTCATATTACTCAGTTGGATTTGAACAGACCTGCTGGTCTTATGCCTATGTTCACACTATGACCTTTACAATTAGGAAGTTGGAACCATCTCCTGAAGAATAACCGTATTACAGTATGGGATTCGAACCTGCGATCTCCTTGGTCCTTGGATGCTGTCCTGACTAATTTTGAGACATTATTCATAAACGTCTTTGTTATTATGAGTTTTCAAAATAAAGTTAAATGTCTAATTTATATTCGAATCTTCCATTCCAATTTCCCAAGGCTCGAATACGTTCATAATTAACCGGTGGGGATTTGATTTAAAGCTAAACGAAGAATAGATGAGGTTATAGAGGCGGAATGAAGACGTATTCGTGTCGGGGAGGCTATTGAAGCCGAGAGCCCCGGACTAAATTATGACCGGATTACAAATTGTCCGTAGACTGCCATTGATCAGTGCGGCAGTGGTGGTTTCTTAGCCACGATTTACTGCTTCCCCCCGTCTCAACGGGAATAATCCTCGTTTAGTTTATTTCGTTTCGTTATAATTTATATTATAAGAATTAACGAAATAAGTGAATATTGGATGTTTTGGAGTTTCCCACGTACCACGTGGGAGGAGGTACCTTCTTACATGGGTCACAAATCTCCCAATAGGAGACGTTTATAAATAGGATTTTGTCACCGACTCGAGTTATGGGTTGGCCGTGATAACACCTGATAAATCACAAAATCCTTTTCCTATGCTTTTGCTACAGGGTTTGGAGAGGGAGGATATAAATAAAATGGCGTCAGGGCCCAGTTGGATACTATTAATCAAGGGTTGAAGGGTGCTTGGAAAGGGGATGGTGAAGTGCACGGGGGGCCCAGCTCCTTGTATTGTTCAGAAAAGGGACCTACTAGCCGGACTAAAAACATCGCGCCCGGGGGTTGAAGCTCTCTGGGGAAATTTACTGTTGGTTTTAATCAGGACCTGGGGGTTTTCACCAAGTTTAAATTGAGTTCCGAGCGTTCAACTACTCAGAGATCTCATGAACCGCCCCCCTCAAAAGCATACATGTATATGTTCTTATAAAATTTGCATGTTACAACCCTGTTTTCACCCAAAATATGAAAACGAAATTTTTTTTTCAACTGAAATAAACCCTTTTTGTACATTCTAACCTATTCACCTTTTCAATTTTACCCGTAGGTTGGGCCAGTTTCGACCCAAGCAATCAAACCTTATAAATCACTGTCAGCGTCTTATTGATTCAAAACACGGTTGTTCACTTTGTTGATAACACTTTTAAAAACGAATACTTCACGAAGTTTCATGAAGAGAATAATATATATTTATAAAACCTTATTATTTTGAACAAGAAAGCTGTTAAGTAATTTTTTTCTGCTGTTAATTGCGGACGTGATAAGATGTTATGTAAATAGGAAGGGGAGCGCTTTAATTTCGGTTACCCTTCGAGGTGGGGAAAATGGATAAATAAGCTTCATTCAGATATCGTTTAGGGGTTGTTTAGAAGGGTGGAGAGTGGGGATATCCGGAAGATGCTAATAAGAAGGTTGGCAATATGTTATATTCTGAGTGGTTCCATGCGTGGGGGTGAGGATAAAAACCCCTTCTAATGCAAAGAGCTCTGCAAGATTGTAGATGGTAATAAAAAGTCATAACTTATATTTGTTATATGAGTAGTAGGGGGAGGTTTAGGAGACGGTTAAGCCTTATAGAACGGTAAATCAAGGCGATTTTACGACGTGTGCAAAACAAAGAATCCCCTCCCACTTTTTTTCTTCTGTCCCTTTCGGGGGCTATCCGTCTTCGGATTTATTCCCGAGGATTTACTTTCGGGATGTTAGTGTATGGAGGGAAAAGCAAGGGTGGTCTGGGACAGTTTTTAGGGTAGTCTAGACTCCGGGTTTCGGAACAGATAAAACTCCCGAGGACCGTAAATACTTCACTTCTTATTTCTTTTCTCTCATTCCGAACAAACACAAGCTCACATACACAATTATCCCCGGGGAAAATAATTTATCGTTTTTATTTGCAGTATATTATACTTGATTGTTTCCCCTATTCAGTATGTTGAGTGGAGCACGGAAGTTGAAATTCCTCGTGTAAACAAAACTATTTATTTTGAACATCAAGAAGTATCTTAACAAAATTTTTAAAAGAGTGAAAACGTTATAGAATCCTATAGTGTAGCGCCATCTTGTTTTTTATGACGTCAAGGACGTGACACCACCCCCTCAATCCTCTCACTGAGAGCCTATACGTTCTTTATGAACCCCAACACATTTACGTTGCCTTTTAATTATTTTTACTAATTTTTAAAGAGATAAAATGAATCTGAATTTTTAAGCACTTTTATCAAATTGGGAGAGTGTTTTTCTTCGAAAAATATTTGCTCTTTTTATTCTGACTCGGCTGGACAAGGGTAAAATAAATATATATTTCAACGGCTGTATTTTCTCAAAGTTGTGTACAGAATAAATTCCAGGGCGCTAATTAACCTAAAGTGTAAACCTAGAGTGAAAAAAAGTGGAGAGACTCAGCTTTCTTTTAAACGTAATTTTTATGCATAAAGGGTCCGCATACACTCGACTTTTATAATTGGCCCTGGTGAGAAAGAGAGGATCCCCTTGTGTATATTAGGGGAAAAGGGCCTTCTCACTTTTTCTCTCCCTTGAGAGGCCGCGGAAAATAATCCTCTGAGCAAGCAGTGTGTGTGCTGAGAGAAGATAAGGGACTTCGTGCATGTAATTCATGAGCTTTTTAAAATTTCACTGGCTAAGAGGAGACGGGAAAAAAAAGGCCCTTTTATCGTGTTAATACGGTTTTTCTTAATTAAAAGAGCTACAAGACGTTAGGTTGTCACCAACCCCCGAAAACTACAAGCGGGACAAGGGAGAGAAGGAACCCCTTCAACCACAGGTTGCCGATAAAACCCCCGCACGCAACTCCGCTCTACGGCTCATTAAAGACGGCCTAATTACATGGAATCCTTTTGTTATAGTCCGGTGATTCCGACACTGGTTATCCCCTCCACGTTTCTCACCCCGACGCATTTACGGTTGCCCCATAAAAGAGACCATTTCTCTTCAAATCTGGGTCAAAACGAACCTCAGGTGTCGTTTAAGTTTTTACGTCTTTTTCTTGATTATACAGCATGGAATTGTCATGTCCGTTTTTAAGCGAATCTTCGTGACTTTACGTGTTTCAATATTGAGGGTAAACGAGTTAGGTCATGATAAATACTTTTGAGCCTTTGTCGACAAGGAATCATTTTCCACTCTTCACTGGCAAAAGCCTTTTTGGAATGATTTCTACTCTTTACTGGCAAAAGGGACCCTTTTTGGATTATTTCTACTCTTTACTGGCAAAAGGGACCCTTTTTAGAATTATTTCTACTCTTTACTTCCAAAAGGGACCCTTTTTGAAATGATTTCTACTCTTTACTGCCAAAAGGGACCCTTTTTGGAATGATTTCTACTCTTTACTGGCAAAAGAGACCCTTTTTGGAATACTTTCTACTCTTTACTGGCAAAAGTGACCCTTTTTGGAATGATTTCTACTCTTTACTGGCAAAAGGGACCCTTTTTGGAATGATTTCTACTCTTTACTGGCAAAAGGGACCCTTTTAGGTATTTTGAATGATTTCTACTCTTTACTGGCAAAAGGGACCCTTTTTGGAATGATTTCTACTCTTTACTGGCAAAAGGGACCCTTTTTGGAATGATTTCTACTCTTTACTGGCAAAAGGGACCCTTTTTGGAATGATTTCTACTCTTTACTGGCAAAAGGGACCCTTTTTGGAATGATTTCTACTCTTTACTGGCAAAAGGGACCCTTTTTGGATTGATTTCTACTCTTTACTGGCAAAAGGGACCCTTTTTAGAATTATTTCTACTCTTTACTGGCAAAAGGGACCCTTTTTAGAATTATTTCTACTCTTTACTGGCAAAAGCGACCATTTTTGGGTTGGTTTCTACTATTTACTTCCAAAAGGGATCCTTTTCGGAATGATTTCTACTCTTTACTTCCAAAAGGGGCCCTTTTTGGAATGATTTCTACTCTTTACTGGCAAAAGAGACCCTTTTTGGAATGATTTCTACGCTTTACTGCCAAAAGGGCCCCTTTTTGGATACCTAATTGATTTCTACTCTTTGCTCGCAAAAGGGACCCCTTTTCAACCCTTTTTGGGTTTATTTCTACTCTTTAGATAGATCAGCTTACAGTTACTCAGTTTAGATGTTTCAAAATGTTTTAAATCTTTGGATCTTTGGCTTTAAAAGGAAAACAGTTTAGAAATAGGTATTTCTGACTTTCTGACTGCATAATTATTTCTAACCGGCATATTAGGGTAAAAAATAATGTTTTGGTCAAGACAAGAAAAAATAGCTTTTAACCTACTTTACTCCATGTTTTTTGGTCTCAAGAATTTTGTAATTTTTCAACCCTTCTCCTTGATAAAGTAGAAACCTAGCCGAGTCCGGACCGGTAATAAAACACCTTTGGGAGAAAAAAAAGGAGAGAGTGGACAGTTTGATTTATCGGAGTTTGCTCCTCTTGTCTCACCGAAACATTGTACCAGTTTAGGCGTCAAGGACTTGGGAAGATTACAGAACTGGTTGGTCTCTCCGCGGAGGATCTTGCGCTCGGATACATCCCCGAGTTTAGGGATGACACAGCGGTATATCATTATTGTACCTAGTCCGAGTATAAGAATTGCCGGCGAGGGGGGGGAAAGAAGAAGTAAATTTATGGTAACGCCGTTGTATAAATTATTCCCCTTCTACTTCTTCCTAGCGTTTGCCCGGAGGGGGATTTACGGCGAACGAAAAACTTGTTCACGGTTGGGACGGAATAGAGACGTCCTCTAAGTCATATTTATCGTCGTCGCGGGGCTTCCCCCTCTACCCCAGACCATCTTTTGAGATATACGATATGTATTCTGGAGCTTCGTGTATGAGACATGTGTGCTATGGGTCAGCGCCATGCTTCAAATCTCCCCCTTGTTTCTTTCTGCTTGTGGCAGCTCGACTCGAAATAAATGAAACCTTAAAAAGAATATAACTTTATTCGACAAATAAATTATTCATATTTCGCCATAAACTCTATAAATATTAACATTTTATTCACCAACAAATCAGCGTTAGTTCCAATCCATCATCCAATATCATTCCAATTTTGTCCCTGAAACAAAAATAAGACAAAAAGTTAATAATGTTCTATGATGCCGTGGAATTCAGGTGGCTGACACTATATCTTACAAAGGGAGGTTTCACAACCTAAAGAAAGAGGGAGGTTGTGGTGCCTACCATTGCTTGACTGATTATTGACACGTGAAGTGTTATTCCCTTATTGATAATCTCCAATTATTTATGCGAAATTTGATCCCTTTGTTGCAGATAAAAAGAGTTACATGCATATAATGGCGTGCGAAGTGAGAGGAGACTGGGAATAAATCAATAACAGGCTAATAACATGTAGGGGAGGGGCGGGGATGACGGTTCCAGGGGAGGGGGTTGCGGCGCCAAACTCTGATATTTACGGTCGGGTGTTTTTAACATTTTCTGTATCAGCGATATCCGACTCTTTTTTTTCTGTGCTCACGAATCGGAAATAGATTGATATTATTGTTTGCTGATTTGCTTTTAGACGTTGAAAATCGTTGGGAAATAATATAAGGTGTGAGAAAGGGAAAAATTAACCCCCAGTGTTATTCTACGACTGTATTAGGGAATTATTCGTCTCCACTCCTAGAGATCATGCTTTGACCTAAATTCGGAATGGAGAGGAACCGTATCACTCAAGCTTTCTCATAAATTGGGGCTCTACAGAGCTCTCCACAGACAGCCAATTCCTCTTCCCTACGCTCCCACCACCCTCCACCGAACCATCACTTCCTAAACCTCCCCCCAACCAAATTTTTACTTAAAAAACCAAGGAGTACGTGTGGAGTACACGATTTCAGTGTTTTGGCAAACTACAAACTTAGCTAAATCCGCCATTTTCGATGATTTCAAAAAACGCCCTCTACATTTCCTAGATAACTAAGAAAATTTTTGTTAAAAATTTTGTGAAAATCGGATGAAAAGAGGTGACGGCCGGACGGTGGCAACCTAAAAACCCCTCCTTGACCCCTTCTCAAATTCACGGTAAAAAATTTAACCCTCAGGGTTATTCAACTATATTAAAAATTCCTCTAGTAGATCAAACTTAGAGCGTTTTCGGACGTTTCATTTAAAATTCAATTAAAATTTCAGGCCCTCGGGCCTTACCGTATTCCAAGGAAAGTAGTTAATTGAATAAGGCGTGTTGAGACTCGAGGCATCTCCCAGATCTTAGATAAGTTGAGGAAGAGTAAGGTAAGAAGGGGGGAGGGGGGGGTCGCTATTGTCCTAGAGAGGCCCGCTCGCGCCGATAAATTTCCGTCCTCGTTATTTAATATTCATCGGTAATCTCCGCACCCTTTGATTACAACGTTCCAAAACAGATTGAAGCGCGCCTTTAATTATTTATTTACAACCTTAGAATAATCACACCCCGTTGATAAAGTGATAAATTCAAAATGTGTCATCGTCTCCACCAAAACTGAATTTCTTATCCGTCATTATAGTTCATTGATTTTCTTTTGATTTATGTCCTTATAATTAAAGAAAAAAATTTTACTTTCTTAAATTCTCTTCGTATAATGGAGGCACTAAATTAAGGTTACTTGAGTATAACATGTCTGGAGGATAAATTTAAAGGGGAAAATTGTTAATGTAGGGCGGAAGGAAAAAAAGAATGGTCGAGTGTGAAACCCTTAAAAGAAATTCCGAGATGGTAATTTTCCTTCTAAAGAAAGCCCGGAAGCTCTAGGGTGTTTTATTGACACCACTTAATTGGAGGCCCCTCTTCCACAATCTCGGCCGTTAAATTTGATTAATTTACACAAAAAGGGATTTTCGCCACACTTAACTCTGATTTTCATAATTAGCTTTATTTTTGTTGTGTTTTATTGGACGTAAAGAAGAAAGAAAATGTTTTATATCGTCTTTTTGGGAATATCTTTACTACCAGATGGGAGTGGAGGGGAATGTCCAGGAGGTTATGACTTATGAATGGTGGTAGGAGAGGGGGGAGGGTTGAAGAGGTGATGAATGAGTGGGGAATGATGAGGGAGGGTCGAGGAGGTGATGAATGAGTTGGGGGTGGTGAGGGAGCATCGAGGAGGTGATGGGATTGGTTCAGATGGAGGAGGGTCGAGTGAATAAGTAGGTGGGGGAGGGTCGAGGAGGTGATGAACAAGGTGGGGGTGGTGAGGGAGGGTCGAGGACCTGATGAATGAGTTGGGGGTGGTGAGGGAGCATCGAGGAGGTGATGGGATTGGTTCAGATGGAGGAGGTTCGAGTGAATAAGTAGGTGGGGGAGGGTCGAGGAGGTGGAGGGATTGGAGGGGAATGTCCAGGAGGTTATGACTTATGAATGGTAGTAGGAGAGGGGGGAGGGTCAAAGAGGTGATGAATGAGTGGGGAATGATGAGAGAGGGTCGAGGAGGTGATGAATGAGTTGGGGGTGGTGAGGGAGCATTGAGGAGGTGATGGGATTGATTCAGATGGAGGAGGGTCGAGTGAATAAGTAGGTGGGGGAGGGTCGAGGAAATGATGAATAAGGTTGGGGTAGTAAGGGAGGGTCGAGGAGGTGATAAATAAGGTGGGGGTGGTGAGGGATGGTCGAGGAGGTGATGAATGAATCGATGGTGGTGAGGGAGCATCGAGGAGGTGATGGGATTTGTTCAGATGAAGGAGGGTCGAGTGAATAAGTAGGGGGGAGGGTTGAGGAGGTGATGAATAAGGTGGGGGTGGTGAGGGAGGGTCGAGGAGGTGATGAATGAGTTGGGGGAGGTTACATGAGGTGATTGATGATCTGGAGGAGGGTCGAGGAGTTTATGAGCGTTGAGATCTTTGATTTTATTATTACTTTGCTTACTTAAAGTCGTAGGTAGTAAAATTATTGAATTCAAGAGACTTTTTGTTAAAATAAACGTTAAAAAAATCCTGTGAATGGTAAAAACTCAGTTTATTTATAACCACCTCCGCGGTTCCGTCGTTCTTCCTTTTTTCCTACCCCCTCGCCCCTTTTTTTTTCCCCCAGTACGGCGAATAACACAGGTGGAATGTTAAATTACATTTCGCAATTTCCAACCCCCCTTTAGAGACTTCACCACCTCCCCACTCGAGGACTTAGAAACCGTAAATCTGCCTACCCAACCGAAACTAGAAAATTGTCCTGTATGGAATTTTTTTTGTTTGATTCATTGCGAAACTATTCGAGATAAATAGCTCATGTGTGGTCTCATTTAGGGTCGAACCAGATGCGAGATTAAATATGGACGGGAAAGGGAAAACTCTTCTTCTCGAAGTTCACCTGCGATGAGGTCGGATGCGGTCTCGAGATTAGTCTCTCGCCTACCCTTCTTCCCCGAAAACAAGTTTCGAACTGAGAGATTTGTCTCTGTCTTCACTTCTTTGAATTTATGCCTTTAACCTCCTCCTCCTCTCCGTTATTTGTTACCCCGCTGAAAACGGAGAAACTCAAAATGAGGATCCACGCGGAAATTTACACCTACCAACATGTGAGGTTTACGAAATTGTTCGAGTTTCAAACTTTTGATTCAGAAACTCCATATCATAATTTACAAACGTAGTTTTCATCTTTAAACAAAAACTAAGGAAAAAGTCGCTAAACGAGCCATGAGGCCGAAGGTGCAGTTGTCAGTGAAGGATGGGACTCACCCCCAAGACGAGAAAACTCTCGAGAAAAGGTCACTAAAAGAGGCGAACACTTGAAACAGAGGGGTGAGAAATGTAAATAACCTCTTCATACACGCCCTACGCCCAAAACACTCTTCAACCGTAGAAAAAGGGGATGAAAGATTAGAAAATCAATTTTGTACGACAAAAAATAAAATACAATAAATTATGGCTGTTGTAATCGGCAGTAAATTTCGTTCAAAAACGCGATATCTCGGTTACCCCATTATACCGCAATGAAAGGCTCCTTGGTAAAGTGGTAGTCGTTTATTTTAAATGATCTTCTCCCTCCGAAAAAAAAATTTCGTGAGGGGGTTTCGAGGATTGGAAGATGGCGGAGTGCTTTAGGCGTAGATCTAATGATGGCTGTGGACATCGAAGCTATAGATCATCCACTGTCATACACTCACGCGAGAGGGGCCCTTTCTTATTACCACGCCGAGTACAGTCAAGTTGAAAAATATTCAAAAGTCCCGAATATCTCAGTGTTATTATTAAAATTAGCTTTGTGTTTTACTTGATCTTTTGTTAAATGTCTTTTTGAGGACGTCACCTTCTAACTTTTTCAGAGCGGATCTCTGGTCCCTTTTTTACGTTTTCCCCCGGCCCTTCAACGCCCGAGACAAATTCCAGAGTTGGCCGCGAAGGGGGTAAAACTTTACTAGTAAATTATCCACTTAGGGGGTTGGGTTTTCTGAGCTTAGTTCTCCTCTACAGGCTTCTTTTTCTCCCGACTACTTCCTCCCTTATGTGTTTTTCATGCCCCGTCCCTCTTCCGTACCATCCCCCGGCTCGCAACCATCTTTTTTACATCTATTCCCCATTAGCGGTCTCCTTTATTGCTAAGTTTTTAAACATTATTCGATCCCCCCGTAATATAAGAGGGGACCACTTGAAAAATACCCGCGTGTTTTATGACCGTATTGCTCGATACATTATTGATGACAAACGACTATGGACGATTTATCTGCGGTGAAAAGAAAAAATTGTTTTTAAATCCACTTTTTAGGCTGATACTAATGCCCGATTTGCCCTGGGGGTAGGTCCTTTGACCCTTCGTCGTAACCATTCCAGAGCCACAAGGCTAATTTTGACCCTATTTTGACCATTAAAAACAAAACAATAGCCTACTTTCCTACGGAAATCCGCTATAGGAACACTAGACTTTGCAATAGCAATAGCTCAACAGCAGTAGCAATAGGTCAACATATAAACTTACCAAAAAAGCTGGAAATCGAGTTTAAATTCCAGTTATTTTGTGGATAAAGCTCAAAATGTTATCAAAATCCCATATCTTCTACAAAATAGCTTAAAATGTCCTTTTTTTTTTTTTTTTTTTTTTGGTAGAAAATTGATCATAATTATGGTAAAGTTCCAGTTGTCATAATGATAAGACCTCAAAATTTAATTTAACTTCTATTACCTTGTAGGAAAAAGCTCAAAATATAATTAAAACACCCTTAGGATAAGATTAAAAGCATTATTATAATGCCTTAATTTTGTAGAAAAAGGCTTAAGTTATAATCAAAATGCCCTTATCTTGTAGAAAACTGCTCATAATTGAGGTAAAATTCCAGTTATCAGGGCTCAAAAACTTATTAAAATGATCTTATCTTGTAGAAAAAGCTCAAAATATAATTAAAATGACCACATCTTGTAGGTTAAGGTTCAATATAATTACAATACCTTACTCTTGTAGCAAAAGCCTCAAAATACTTTTCTCAATAATAATTACATTTACTTACTAATTTTTATAAAAAATCATAAAAAATTTTCTTTTTTGTTTCAGGTATATATCAAAGTTAAAATAATTTGAAGGACAGGGTTAATTCTGAGTGAGTAAAATTTTGCATGAAAACAACAAAAAAATTATGTAAAAATTAACGGTGACTGTTAAAAAAAAAAAAAAGTTTTAAAAAAAACGTACCAGGACATTAATTTCAAGTACCCACCTATGTTAATTAAAAAAAAAAAGAAAAAAGAAGATTAATAAGCGCGGAGAATAATATTTAATACCTGGGCCTCGGTTATTTTTTAATCTTCCTCCCCGCGCTATCCCTTCGCCACTCTCAAATATTGTAGAACGAATGTGGGAACCAGAGGAGATAAATATGAATTAGATTTATGCCCAGTTCTGCCTTGAAATATGCGCTGAAAGGTTTTACTTTTTACTCTTTTTCTCCCTCTCCCCCGTCCCTCGTTTTTACCTCCACCTCCGGTTATATGCCCTCTTGAATTTGGGCGGATTTTTATAATATATTTATTCTCAGATTTCTACTCTGCGGCTTAGCTTTGATTTATGTATGGAACTTTTGGGTTTTTTTATCTCCCTTTTTTTAAACGTATTTTATTAAAGCGAAAAATTGTATTAATGTCTCGTGAGTTATTAGTTAATCAAAGTTTATGAAAAATCATCAAAAGTTCAGCTCCACGGTTTTTTTTCATGAGGGTTCCTGCAGTACACTCCAAGAAAGGCTCAACAAATTAGCTAAGCTGGGTTCAATGCCATAAAAATAGTATCAAAAACAAGCAAAAAGAGGTCATACTATCAGAAGAGTCTTAAAAACTAGCAAACGATGGTATTATGAACAATCAAAAGGCTTAAAAACCATGAAAGTTGTGTTCTACATGCCAAGGCAGGCTTGAAAACTAGAGAGAAAACAAAAGGTCCTATGTTTCTAGGGAGAAACTAGCATAAAAGGGTACTATGTGCATAAAAAAAGGCTTAAAAACCAGCATAAAGGGTCCTACACACCATTAATGGCTTAGAAACTAGCGAAATGCGGTCTTATGTGCTCTAAAACCCGAAAAAAAGGATCCTTAACGCAAGAAAGGAATAGAAACTAGCATAAATCGGTCCTATGTGCATACAAAAGGCTTCAAACCAGCAAAAGTCATATGCACCTAAAAGGGATTCTTTAAAACTAAGAAATAGGGTCCTATATGTGCCAGCCAAAGGCTTAGGAACCAGCAAGAAATGGTGCTACACCCCAAAGGCAAGGTTGAAGACGATCAAAAAGTGTCCTATGTGCATACAAAAGGCTTCAAAACCAGCAAAAAGTGGTCCTGCACGCTAAAAAAGGCATGAAACTAGCCACAAGGATCCCATTTTGCTGGTTTTTAAGCTTTTATTTTCTCTTTCATAAGACCCTCCTTTGCTAGTTTTCAATCCTTTCAATCTAATTATTGGTTATCGAGGTGACCGCACCTCAGGATTACAATCGTAATAAATTGGGAAAATAAATAAAATGTCGTTTGTCTTCCCGAAATGTCATCCATTCATTATCAGTTCTCGGTGGTGTAATGGATAGCACGTTGGAGTACCAATTCGAAGACGCGGGTTCGATTCCCGTCCGGGAGCCAATTTTTGAATCTTATTTAACTTTTCCTGATTTATTTTCCCAATTTATTACGATTTCAATCCTTTATACTTACAGGCATGTAGTATAACTTTTCTGCTAGTTTTTAAGCCTTTCTTGGCACATAAGACCCTTATTTCGCTAAGTATTTTTAGTTAGCTTTTAAAGAACAATTTTAAAATGAATTTTGCGTGTTTCTGGACAAAGTGAATTGATTAATTTATTTTTAAAATGTTTTAAGAAGAACAATTTTCTCATTTATTACTGCTTGAAACTATCATTAACAGGACGATGAATGTAAAATTTGGTTTATTTTCGTTTATAATCAAATTCCAGAGTTGGGGAGAAACCGCAAGCAGTGCTAGGAGTGGGAGATAATTATTTTTGGAAGGAACAATATTAAGCCTATATATCTTTGGTGAGGAAGAGGCGTCTTGGCTTCTTGTAATTCTACCCTTTTCCTCTTTTCGCATTTAAGCAAAAGAGGTCTCCGGCGAACGCAAATCTCCGGAGCTCTAAAAAACGGCCAATATCGACGTGAGTAAATCAAAGTAAAACCCTTCTCACCCCCCTTCAAGTCTTTTTTTTCCCTTCTAAAAAGAAGTAGGGAAAAAGAGTGAGGAGAATAAGTGGACTTGTTCTTTTTTTCAAGGATAAAATGAGGGTGGAAACAAATTTATCGGTTCGTCGAGCAGATAGATGACTTCGTGACTTGAGTGATCAATTTTTCTTTATATTTTATTGCTTATTTTTGTTGCATATTTAAATTCGAGGCTTATTCTCGATAAACTTTTCAGCAAGAGAAACAATTTCCATTTTCAACCCTTAATGGAATTTTATCTTACAGAAAAATGTTAGAAAGGGTTTTTCCGGGGACGGGGGTTTGGAAAATGCGGACAATGTTAACAGCGTGGGCGGGGCCTCCTATAAATAATCCGGCTCACCCTTCCACCCCTCGCCCTTCTCGCTGAGTTAACTGGGGCGAAGAATTCCCTACATAATTAGTGGGGAATGGTTTAGGAGAAAAGGCCGGGGAGGCACTTCTTTAGGGAGGATCGCGTTAAATTACAACCCCGGGATGCGAAAAAGGGTGCGAGCGAGAGGTCGGGGGGTGTTCGGAGAGGCTTCCTCCCCCCGGCCAACGTTTTCCACGAGACCCTTGCGGATTTGAAATTGTCCGGGAGATCTGGCGCAATATGGCGTCCGAAATATAACAAACGGGGAAGATTATTAATTAAAAACGTGTTGGATCACATCTGCCGCCTATCAAGACGGACTCGGCCGACCCCTAACCGAGTAAACCCGGGCAGTTCTTCACAAATGCCGGAACGGATTTATACGGTCGTTAACTAAAGGAAATTAGACTAAACCGCTAATTTAGAGCCAAAAAACGAAGATTTAAGGAATAGCCTTCGCTTAAAAGAAAACAACATCCCATTTTTTAGCTACAGCTCAATTGGACCACAATTACAAATAGACGTTTAATACGAAGACAGCAAGATTTTGAGGGTGGTCAGAGTTTTCAAAAAATATCAATGAGAAGGTAATTTAGAGCCAATTTCTTTTAAATTTTGGCATCTTAAGTTGATTTTGACCCTTTTTATTTTACAAGTTAATAGTTTTTTAATTGATTTTGAGCCTTTTTCTAATAGTTAATGACATTTTAAGTTGATTTCAACCTTTTTCCACGAGTTAATTGCATTATTAGGTTGATTTTGAGACCTTTTCTACAAGTTAAGTGCATTATTAAGTTGATTTTGATCCCTTTTCTACGATAAAATGGCATTATTAAGACTTAACATTTTGAACTCTTTTATACGTACTGTTGGCATCTTAAGTAGATTTTAATCAATTTTCTTCAAGTTGAGGGCAATTTTAAGTGGTCCTTTTTTACAAGTTAATGGCATTAAATCATAATATCGGTTGATTTTGAGCCTGTTTCTAAGAAATATTGGCATCTCAAGTTAATTTTAATCCCTTTTCTACAAGTTAATGGCATAGTTAAGTTGATTTTCATCTCTTTTTTACGATTTAAAGGCATTGTTAAGTTAATTTTGATCCCATTTCTACAAGTTACGTTGTGAAGTTGATTTTGAGCTCTTTTCTTCAATTTAATGGCTCTAATTTCTTATTAAAAAATTAATAAAAAGTTGAACTGGTAAAGAGTTAAAATAATGAAGATCCCTTTTCTGTAATAGAAACTTTAATACGAAATGAAAAGGAAAAGCAACAGGGCGGCGGGTATGAGAGGTGTTCAATAGAGGAGATAATGGTGCAGTTAGGTAAACATATACGGTCATAAACTTGGCCCTTAATAGGCCTTCCGACTAATCCATTATAGGAACTATTATTGCCTGAGCGCCACCCCCTCCACGTTCCCACTCTCGCACGCCCCAAAGGCACGAATAAAAAAGAGCGAACCTTACGAACCTCAAAGCTCAAAACGAGTCAATTACTTTTGAATTATCTAACGAGATTTTAGCATCAATCAGTTTCGCGGTCTTTTTTATCTTTTCTCGCCCGATTGAAATGTAATGGCCTTTTGAATGTTTTTAAATAGTCGATTTATTATCTCCTTTTTTTCTAATGTATTTTTCGAAATGACTTTCGAACCTCTAAATGACGGAATGCATTTAATTTTTATTTAAAATGTTTATATGACAGGGTTTTATTGAGGAAGTTGACCGTTGGATAAATTTAGGATTGAAGGACTCCTTTTGGCACGAAATCTGTATAAGTACAAGTTGGTTTTATGTACATATTAAAAGGAAAGACAATAGATTTTGTGTAGGAGTTAAAAGAGAGGGAGAGTTACTATGGAAACCCCTTGGAAGACGGATGTCCCCGTGTCACTTTGGCCCCAGGTGCTCTCCCTCCAGATTGGATTTGCAAACTGGGATAAACTTTTAACGTTTATAAATCCAGGGCGGCTCGGGGGTGACGTTTCCAAAATGGGGTGGAGGACTTAATAAGTCCTAGAGGTTGGAGGAGAGAAGAAAAAAAAAATCTCGAGGATCACACCTTGAAAAAAAGGGGTGGGGGGAAAACGATTGCCAAACTATTTCACCCTTCGAGATGCCCATTCGCCGTTTGACTTGGTGCCCGAGGGCGGAAAGGAATGGGAGTTCGATTTAAAAAGTCTTTCCTATCTTATAAACCATTCTTTACCCTCAAAAGAATCTTACCACTGAAACTTTTTATCGTTTACCTATTATGCCGATGAAATAAAGTAATTTTATATTCTAATTGAAGGTTGGAAAGTTCCTTGTGCTGGGACTGCTTTAAAATGTTCACTCATGGACCCTTGTCAAGATTCTGTGGACTTTATACGTTTTTGACGAAATGGATAATTTTTAAAAGGATTGGACCATTTTTTGGCCCAAAATGTCATTTCTAGATTGAATTAGAGACATTTATAACTAGAAGGGATGCCTTTTAGTGGTCTTGGACCATTTCGTGGCCCAAAATGTCATTCCTAGATGAAATTAGAGCCATTTTTAACGTGAAAATGGACTATTTTCTGGCCCAAATGTCATTTTTAGATGGAGTTGAAGTCATTTATAACTAGAAGGGATGCTTTTGAAGTGGATTTGGACCATTTTCTGGCCCAAATGCCATTCCTAGATGGACTCAGACCATTTTCTGGTAGAAATTTCTTTCCTAGGTGGACTTGGATTCATTTATAACGAAAAGGGATGCCTTTTAAGCGGACTTGGACCATTTTTTGGCCCAAAATGATATTCCTAGATGGACTTGTACTCTAATCTCATCACTAACGTCTAAAAGTCATCATAATTGGTTCAGGTCAATTTAAGAAAGAAATTTGGGCAAGAAGATGGACTAATTCCACTATCTCTTCTCCTCATATATGAGTCCCAGTGGCCAGTACATCTGAGACTAAGATTTGGGCCAGAAAATGGTCTGGGAAAGACCAGATCCATCTAGGAAAGACATTTGGGCCAGAAAACTAATTAGTAAACTTCACACATCCCTTCTCGTCATAAATGACTCCAACTCCACCTAAGAATGATATTGGGGCCAGAAAATAGTCCAAATCCAGTTAAAAAGCATCAAATCTCTTTATAAATGAGCCCAAGTCTCATTTATTACTAGAAGGGATGCTTTTGAAGTGCATTTTGACCATTTTCTGGTCCAAATGTCATTCCTAGATGGACTTAGACCATTTTGTGACCCAATTGTCATTCCTAGATGTACTTGGACTCATATATGAGTCCAAGTATCCAAATCTTATTCTCAGGTGTACTGGCCACTGGGACTCATATATGAGCAGAGAAGTGGAATTAGACCACCTTCTTGCCCTTTCTTTCTTAAATTGACCTGAACCAATTATGATGACTTTTAGACGTTAGTGAAGAGATTAGACGCTTTTTAATTAGTGGGCTTGAGCCATTTTTCGAATTTTTCTTATATTTTCTCTTCTAAAAAGATTCAAAGTCCACCCAAAAGTCCTTAATATGAATAAGAACTGTTAGAGCCCTCCAAAAAGACAAGTTTGACCTGGTACCAGTTTTTAGTGGATACTGATATTATTTTAATTTAAAACTTGTCTGGTTTGAACTTCTGAGTATTTCTCCATGTAGGAATTTGGGTCTTGAGTTCTCCCTCTTGTTTTTTTTAGGGTTCTTAAGGTACCTACATGGTTTTTTTTCTTTTATTAAAGTCCCCTCTAATTTTTTTTGTACTTTTTTCAAGGCTGTGACACTAACAAGATTTATGGTTCGGTATAGTTAGACCATTCTTACATTAGAGCTTATCTTTGTCTCTTTTTTTGAAGGGGGCGTTCTACCTGCGGGTGAGGAATCGAAAAAAATTCCTCAAGAATAAAACACTTTTAGGGTCATCCCTTAAATATATCCTCTACCCGGTAATGGCCTCCCTCTTCAGATGAATAATTCCGTAAAAGGGAGGAAGCATGTATTATTTATGAAGTGGCGAGTCTTTCACGTGATTGAAGCCCCCACTGGGCCTCCCCGGGTATTGATTGAGTTAGATTTAGCCCCACACCGTCCCTCCGGCGTTATGAAAAGGGAGGAGAAAACCGTTGACCGGCTATGAACGATTACCCCGGGAAGGAAAAGGCCAAGGGAGAAATTCAATTTTCCCTTTCCGACAACTGTTTATTGCTTCCAGATAAAAATTTCATTTTTTCACCCAAACTTCCACGGATTCATCATAAACGTGTTTTTCTATACGAATTCTAACCCAGATAAAGACGTGTAATATGCGTTATACGTGTGATATGTTATAGCCCTCAGGGCTTTCGGTACTGTGTCACCTATCTTCGACAACTTAGATCGTGAACCCCCTCGAGCCACCATAGAAATCCTTCAGGCGCTCCATTACCCATGAATAATGTCCTCTTATCAGAACTTTATAAAAAAAGACATTTTTAAATTTTGGAGTTTGAAAAAAAAATTAAATAGTGATAAATGGGCGTGAAATATTGCAGACTATCTTTGACAACAGGTCTATCTATATTTTTTTTCTTCGCCGCTTTTTCTTATCATTGGCGTGAGTTATTAAGGAGTATCTTTCAACCCTCGAGCCTTCGGGATGCTTTAACGCTTCCCCTAACTCATCTTTTTTCCCCTCCGCGTCGTTTTTTTCGCTCTCCCTTTTCTCGAGGGCGCATCCGACGTATATGGCTTCCCAATTCGTTTTAGTGCACTTTAATGCCCCTCGTGGTTTTTTGCTTGTCGCTGTGAAGAAGTGCGGTATCTTATCTGTACCCCCACGAAAGCGCTCGCATATCTGGTTTTGATTTATGATGTCAGGTACACTCGTTTTATTGAGTCATCAGGGAAGCATTTAAAATTACTGCGAATCTTTCTGCTTGAAAAAGGGGGTGTGTACCGAAGTTAAGATACGAGGTTAGTTCACACGTTTTCCTTGCTATGGTCCAGTTCTTGAAGATGCTGGAAGACGAGGGTTCGATTCCAGGGCCTTGGAAGGTTTTTATCTTTCTCAATAAACAATTCTGGATCAAAAAATTCAGATATTTTTGTCTGTTTCAACAATTGGAGACTACGTTTGGCCAGTATATTACAGCCTGGGAAAACACGAGGGTATGAATCACCCGGAGAGCTTGCGGTCTTATGGTTTATTTATGCCTTCGGAACAACCCCCCCTACCCCCCGGATACCCTTCTCCCTCAAACCCCTGGGTACGTCCTCAATGTCTACTGGTAAACACCACCGCAGCCTCCCTCCCTTTTCACTATAAATACGCAACCACGCTGTCCCGTCTGGATATATTGCCCGAATCAATATATATCAAGCAATAAGCTCCGGATCATTATTTCAAGGCTTACATCGGACATCCATCATTTGCTTGAGAATATTCAAAATTCCATCCTCTGGAAGGTAACAAAAAATTTATTAAATTTCTCCATCAACTCCTTTTCCGCCCTGGAACCTTTTAAAACGCAATCTACGGCCAGTATTTTGTCAAAGTAATTTTCACCTACCGTCATATTTTGCTGTCAGAAACTTGGAGTTTTCTCCACGCTTTTACCTCCCCCGTTCAGGGAATTTAAATTTTCATTCTCAAAGTATGAAGTAAAACTTTACTCCACGTCCGAAAGTTACAATTTTTAAAAAACCTGTGAATTTTAATTAGAAAATAAAAGGTTTTTAAATTGACAATTATGCGGTTATTTTGTTGGGAAAGTTTGTTTGTTGAGTTATTTGCCCTCAAGGGTCTACTTTTTATCGCCTATTTCTTTATTTTTAAACATTTTCTAGTTGCGATCTGTAAGGAAAGGGCTGCTGGGGTGTATAGGGTGGCGCGATAACTCACGGCTACGTGTCCCTCCAAGCCCGGGGCATATTTCAGTTGCCACCCCCCTCCACTCCGATTCCACCCTTGCCAACTATGCAACAATAAATTTACTCACACCCTCAGACTCCCACTACTTCACCCGAGATCCCGTAGATAAATCCCTTATATTTCACGAGTAGGTCCTTTTCCGAGTTTAGCGCAAAGCTTCTTTATTCAAGATCAGAAAAATAGTTCTATGTCTGGTCGATATTTTGGAGTCGAAAACGAGGTTCTTCGTGTTTTCTTGTTGCGTAATTTTTAATCTTAGGATGCACCCTGTGTATAGGCAGCCGTTTACAATTACACAGAACGACCAGCGCTTCAAATGTTTAAAAGTTGTGGATCAAAGTTACACTTCCCACATTTTGAAGACTTTTAATCCAAAGAAAAGGTTCAACCTCGAACCTTGTCCAAAAGATTTTATAGGATCAGCCTTAAAAGAGTCTTTATAGTTGAATATAGTTCATTATCTGCCTATGTAGCCTATAAAGGGCCATTAATTTTACGTTAGAATGGACACTAAGTACCCAACTTTTGTGTTGATTCTCAAAAATTATTAAGTTGATTTCGAGCATTTTTCTTTGGTGTAATTTTTTCCCCTTCAAATCATTGATTTCTTTAGTTGATTTTAAGCGTTTTTCACATGATAATGGCATTAGAATGTTGATTTTGAGCCTTTTTCACAAGATAATGGCATTCTTAAACTGAATTTAAGCGTTTTTCACATGATAATGGCATTAGAATGTTGATTTTGAGCCTTTTTCACAAGATAATGGCATTCTTAAGCTGAATTTACGCGTTTTAGGTAGATTTCTTTCAGAAAATCTACCTATTGCAATGGGGGCAGTAGTCTCAGATTCAAAAATTTTTGTGATAGGTTTTCATTTCAGACCCCCTGGACCCCCAAACCACCATCAACTCAAAAGTTTATATATATATATATATGTATGTATATATATATATATATGTATATATTCGCACGATAACTTGAGTAATTTTTACTTGACGACCATGAAATTCGGTATTTAGGGCTTTTAAACTAATAGAATTTATGAGTTCGTTAACGGCTGAAATCGGACCAGCGGTTTTGGTACTTTACTTAGGGCCTAACCTGCGAATCTCGCAAACCGTTCATCCAATCGCTTTCAAACTTAAAAGTGATGTTATGGGGATGGCTAAGAATGATTTAAAGTTGGTTTGGATCAGCTGGGTGCAATAGATTTGAACCTAGGTAAAAATGAATTTTTTTGAATTTTTACCGGGAAACAGATGATTTTTTTTCTTCGAATTTTAGAAACTTCGAGATCTAACCATCTGAAAGAAATCTACCTCTTTAGTCCTGCTGCCGCGGGACTCATTTTTTCACATGATCATGGCATTCTTAATTTGATTTTGAGCTTTATTCACATGATAATGGCATTCTTAAGTTGATATTGAGCCTGTTTTCACATGATAATGGCATTCTTAAGTTGAATTTTGAGCCTGGACCCTCTGAAGGGGAAAGCTTTGGGCGAGTTGAGTTGCAAAGCCAATCTCTAATAGAAGTTCGTGTCGCTCGAAACTTTTTTGAACTCGGGCGGACTTAATAAACGACTTAATTTTTACAAAGGCGCCCCAGGAGGGCGACTAAGTCCCATGATAAACGGTCGGAGGCGTTCAAAGAATTTTTAAGTCCTTCTCTCTCTCTCCGAGACCTTAAATTGAACCTGCGAAATCTTCAGGGAGAGGATGACTAATTTGCGTATAGAGTGGTTCCGAAGGAGTTCGACCGGAAAAGCAAAAAACCTGAGATAATCCACGAATAAAAATTAAACAAAAAGTTTAAAATTAAAAATTAGCATTAAATCAAATATAAGGGGAAAAGGAACATGATGTACTGAGAAATTAATGGCTTGAATTACAAAACTCCCCCTTCTTTTAGGGGTTTGGAAAAAATTAAATAGACAATAATTGAAGTTGGAGGGGATGAAAATTTAAGGGCGGAGGGGAATTGCTGGATGGATTATGCATCAACGGAGTCATCGCGGACCTCGATGCAACATTTACAGACAACCTGATTGAGGGGTGAATTTTAAAAGCGTCCACGTGCCCTTCATTTTTTATAATTTGACTAATTAGAAGAGGTTTATCGGGAAAAGTTCAGGTGAGGGTGCATTTTAAGGGCGGGCTATTCGTCAAGGGGTAGGTATAAATCAGGGTTGACCATTAGGGGATTGCAATCCGGTCAGCCAATCAGGACACAATGCACCCTGAAGAATGAGAACGTTAAGACTAATTAGCGCCTTTTCTAATTTACGACCGCACATTTTCGGAAATTGACTTCGTTTTTTGTCTTTTCCTTCCATTTGTCCGGAAGGCCGTTTTTCAAGAGTTGGCATAAGGAATCGTCCTTTTTCGCCCGAGAGAACACACGGGGATAAATCACCCTTAACAGGGATATCTTTCTTTTGGTATAAACATGCATGAAATAGGTCTCGGGCCCTCGTTCTTCGCTCCATTGACCCTCCCCGCGTATGTCTTACAGAGGCATACACTCGGGAAATCTTTACGGCCGGGTTCGATTCAAAAGGGCGGAAATTTTCTTTTATCTCTTACATTTTTTATGGTTGATATCCTTTTCAAGGGCTAGAGGAGTCTAACGCTTTAACTTTAAACCAAGGAAATTGATGCATGCTGACCGAGCCTTACACCACATGTAACGCGTCAACTTCAAAACTACAACCTCCTCCTTAGCAAAATTGTTGATTCTTATTTTTTTGTAACAAAAATAGTTTTATTATTATTTCCCCCTTGTCACATTTATTTTTATTACGGCGACAGATTCGTCGTATGATCGTCTACAGAGGTCTTGGGAGGGATAATGTTAAAGAATAAGTAGGACGTATAAATCCCAAAATCTGTCTTCCATCCCTTCTCGAGTCTCTTCCCCTCGGAAGCCGGAAAGAAGCGAGCGGCGGAAGTCGAAAAGGCTCGGGCGTTGAAAGCCCTTCGCATATGCGACAATAAAAGTGGGCCTGAGTACTTGGAATTTATATATATTTTTTTCCTCTTTCATTCCACATTTTCTTCGTTGTTTTCTTCGGTTTCCCCTCTTCCTTAGTCCCAAGACAGTCGTCAAATTTAAGCGACGCCACTAAATATAAAAAGGGGGAAACCTTAAGGGTAATTCCCACTTGATAATTTATTGTGAATTTATCTTGACATTACGTGTTTACTAAAACAACATTTATTTACTTTTTTTAATCTCAATATCACCACGCAAGATTGTTTTACAAAACTACTTTTGGAACCATTTAATTGCTACAAGACATGGACATTATTTATTATTTAAAAAACCTAATACTTGTAAATGGCCCAAGAAAGAAAACGATTATTAATATGTCCAAAAGAAGGAAAAAAAGTGATTTAATATGTCAAAAAGAAGGAAAACGTGATTAAATATGTCCAAAAGAAGGAAAACGTGGTTAAATATGTCAAAAAGAAGGAAAACGTGATTAAATATGCAAAAGAAGGAAAACGTGATAAATAGTCCAAAAGAAGGAAAACGTGATTAAATATGACCAAAAGAAGGAAAACGTAATTAACTATGTCCAAAAGAAGGAAACGTGATTAAATATGTCCAAAAGAAGGAAAACGTGATTAAATAGTCCAAAAGAAGGAAAACGTGATTAAATATGTCCAAAAGAAGGAAAACGTGATTAAATATGTCCAAAGAAGGAAAACGTGATTAAATACGTCCAAAAGAAGGAAAAACGTGATTAAATATGTCCAAAAGAAGGAAAACGTGATTATATAAGTATGTCCAAAAGAAGGAAAACGTGATTAAATATGTCCAAAAGAAGGAAAACGTGATTAAATATGTCAAAAAGAAGGAAAACGTGATTAAATATGTCCAAAAGAAGGAAAACGTGATTAATTATGTCCAAAAGAAGGAAAACGTGATTAACTATGTCAAAAAGAAGGAAAACGTGATTAAATATGACCAAAAGAAGGAAAACGTGATTAAATATGTCCAAAAGAAGGAAAACGTGATTAAATATGACCAAAAGAAGGAAAACGTGATTAAATATGTCCAAAAGAAGGAAAACGTGATTAAATATGTCCAAAAGAAGGAAAACGTGATTAAATATATCAAAAAGAAGGAAAACGTGATTAAATATGTCCAAAAGAAGGAAAACGTGATTAAATATGTCAAAAGAAGGAAAACGTGATTAAAATATGTCCATAATGAGAAAACTCGACCAACGTATACCTGCTTTTTCAGTTTGAACCTTTTTGAAATTGGTAAATTCGACCTACTATTGGTTTCGAAGTTTTAGTAAACTCGACCGACTTTTGGTTTGGGCATTGTGGTAAACTCGACCAATTCTGGAATAAGCATTTTAGTAAACTCGACCAATACTGGAATGAACATTTTAGTAAACTCGACCAATCGTTGAAATATCATTTTAGTAAACTCGACCAATTGTTGAAATATCATTTTACCTTCTGTTTTAATAAACGCCTGGCACGTTCTCACATGACATCTTAAAATTTAAAATTAATTCCTAATTAATACCTTAAAAGTTAAAACTTATACCCGGTATGCACATCAAATAAAAAATAAAAGCTTACCTCCATCTAACTTCTCCGGAAGCCATCTCTCTCTGCTTATTAAATTTAAACTCGTTGAGAATTAGAAGAGAATTTCCTCTTCGGACACATTCTTTACTATGAATCTAATTATTCGTTATCGAGGTGGCCGCACCTCAGGATTACAATCGTAATAAATTGGGGAAATAAATCAGGAAAAGTTAAATAAGATTAAAAAATTGGCTCCCGGACGGGAATCGAACCCGCGTCTTCGAATTGGTACTCCAAGGTGCTATCCATTACACCACCGAGAACTGATAATGAATGGATAACTGATAATAAATGGATGGTGTAATGGATAGCACGTTGGAGTACCAATTCGAAGACGCGGGTTCGATTCCCGTCAGGGAGCCAATTTTTGAATCTTATTTAACTTTTCCTGATTTATTTTCCCAATTTATTACGATTGTAACACTCATTACTGGTTGGAGATCCATGTTAAAATGAAGAAAAATTTGAATAAATTCAAAGGAGAGTCACTTTTTCACTTTTCACTTTTTCACTCACTTTTTCCAATTCCAAACTAGATATTAGTGAATATTTTGTTTGTTTGTCAATTTGGTCGAATTTACTATTTTCCAGATTCTTCTGTTAGGTCGAATTTACTATATCACAGAAGCATCTTTTTGTCGAATTTACCATTTCATAAATTCATCTTTTGGTCGAATTTACCATTTCACAGATTTATCTTTTGGTCGAATTTACTTATAAATATGGTCCGATTTTTCTGAAAAGCGCATTCTCTTGAGTCGGAACTCTAGACTGATCGAGAGCAAGAGCCACTTTTTCGAAAAAAATTTTCTCCGGCGAAAATCGGAACGATTTACGCCGGAAACTTTTTTGCAATAAAAAACCAGGTACACGTTGTAGGGTACGACGAGCTGTTCCAAATCTGTAATAATTCAAAATCGTGTTATTAATAAAACCCCGGCTTTCTTTTTTGTCGTAACGCTGTCACAAGATCGACGGTGCGGGGAGAGTGGGGCGCGTCGGAGCTGCGCGAGAGAATCAAGATACGCAGATGACAGGTTAACCACACTGTCATTAGGTGGGAAGCTCATAGTCAATAAATTTGTAATATAGAGGACCCATGAAACAATCAAGGAACAATTTTTGACTAATACAAAAATAAACACATTTAATTTACTCCAGTCTACAGAGCAGGACCTGTATACCAGGACTATCCACAGGACCTATCCAGCAAAAGTTGATGTAAAGATTTTATTGTTTTAAAAATTGTGCCGGGAAAGCTTTTATTGCACTCTCAAAACATGACGTTATTGGGACCCAAATGGACCATAGGTGAAAATGCTCTGTACACTGGACAATTTTCAATCCTAATAATATAAATAAAGAAATATGTAAAAAATGCGCCATATTATGGAATCACAATCGCTTTGTACGTATAGTTCATGAATTATGTTTTCACTCACTTTTAACGACTGATAGCAGAGTCGGGGCGAAATGAAGTGGACTTTGGTCCAGCGATCAGCTCTGCTTTACTTTATTTACGGTGATTACTACTCTCCCTTTTCCCTTATTTTTTTTCTTCTTAATTTTACTACATATTTTTGTTTGTTCCTTGGAAGATGTTTTGGTGTGTGTTTGTTACTATTTTCTTGTGAGAGATTGAAATTGAATTATGCGAGTGAAAGACCTAGGAGATGAAAAGAATAGAAAAAGCCAATCGGTTTCGCCTTTGTTTTTCCTAAAAAGGAGGGATTAAAATCAGACAGAAAGCAGACACAATTATTTTTTACAGATTCCCTCATCATAAAAATAAAAATAAATAAATAAATAAATAATGTTAAAAAAATGAGTCCCGCGGCAGCAGCAGGACTAAGAGGTAGATTTCTTTCAGATGGTTAGATCTCGAAGTTTCTAAAATTCGAAGAAATAAAAAATCATCTGTTTCCCGGTAAAAATTCAAAAATTTCTTTTTTACCTAGATTCAAATCTATTGCACCCAGCTGATCCAAACCAACTTTAAATCTTTCTTAGCCATCCCCAAACATCACTTTTAAGTTTGAAAGCGATTGGATGAACGGTTTAGGAGATACCCAGTTTAGGCCTAAGTAAAGTACCAAAACCGCTGGTCCGATTTCAGCCGTTAACGAACTCATAAATTCTATTAGTTTAAAAGCCCTAAATACCGAATTTCATGGTCGTCAAGTAAAAAATTACTCAAGTTATCGTGCGAATATATATATATATATATACATATATATATATATATATAAAACTTTTGAGAGTGAGGGTGGTTTTGGGGTCCAGGGGGTCTGAAATGAAAACCTTTACACAAAAATTTTTGATTCTGAGACTACTGCCCCCATTGCAATAGGTAGATTTTCGAAAGAATCTACCATATAAATAAAATACCTAAAACCTTTTGAAGGCGAATTTTTCACAAATAATTTCGCCAATATCTCGAAACCGTAGTCGTAGTGCGAAAAATTTGTAAATATACGAAATTAAAGCTTATATGGCAGTTACTATACATTAATTACGTAAGATATAAGACCTAACGTATCCGTTGAGTATTTTTACGTTCCCCACAGGCGACCATAAACGGTTTATCAATTGTGACCGTAATCTATTCGAATCTATTCAAAAAGTGAATTTCGTAAAAGTTGTAGAGATTTCAATATGACTTCAAACACAATCGCACACACACAAAATAACGATAAACAGGCGTGGTGTTGTAAATACAGCAAAATTACGATCCATGGGTCCCGGGGACCCTTTTCTTTTCGGTCCCCACCGTTCGGTGGTGTGGTTTGGCCGGATTCCGACTGACTCAATCTGAACTAAGGTACTATGAATGAAAATTTAAAATTCCATCCGTCTGAGGCCTGTCGAATAGGGCGCGCCAGGCATGTGAGCTGTTAGGTGTTCGGTGCAAGTGGTGCTGCTACGGCTATAGGGCGGGAGCCGAACAAACCTCCGTCTTTAGGGCCCTCCCTGTGTTTTGTGTGTGTGTCATTTTTGTTCATTTATTATGTATTTATTTTTGTAATATACATACAAAATGGACAGACGGTAAGGACGGACGCGGACAGACAGAGACACGGAACCTTAGTTCGGAATCGTCTAAAATTCAAAATGCAACGTGAAAAATTACATGTGTGAGGTACAAAAATTTTTCTGAACATGCTTGTACGACCGGAAAGCTTCCACTACCTTAGGAATGTGAGAACGGCAAGATAATAAAAAGTAATATTTTGTAACAAAAGAAAACAAAAATTATTTTATTACAAAA
>JAGWEN010000489.1:77500-86950 GCA_018703685.1 Orius laevigatus | reverse complement strand
TTGGGGCTGCACAGAACTCTTCCCACTTTCAATCATATCCCAATGGCTCCAACCTCCCCTTCACATTCTCCCATCACCATCACTATCCTTCCAAAAACCCCACCTCTCCCCATTGTGCACTACCTCCCCCACTCTACTACTACATCTCTACAACTTTTATTTTATAAATTTTTCTTCTCCGAGTTTATTATCGAGAAATTTAAAAATATTTTAAAGCCGATTGTGCTATCGATTCGTGGTGAAGAGTCGATTGTGGGGAAGAACAATGACGCCGGATAGAGAAGGGATTTTGTCAACTAGAAAATTAGTTTCCGGGACACTGGACCTCATTATCCATCAGCCATGCATTTTCTTAGGGCCCCTTTTCTCTCCACGATAGAGACGTTAAAATCGATTTTTTAATTTTATCAAAAGCCGTTCGCGTGAGAATAAGAAAACACGAAGGTCTTTCGTCTAAACGTGTCATTGGGTGTGAAAATGAGTTTATTACGCCCTTTGAAAAACAGAAGGGGTCTCCTGGAAGGGGGGGTTCACTTTCCGGGAGAGGTCTTCATTAACTCCGCCGCGAGGATCGCCTTATCAAGATGGGAGAAAGAGAGAGAAGAAAAACGGCTGAAAGATGTGACAGCCCTTGAAATCCTTTCATCGCCTACAATTTTCTCGACGCCCTTTCTATCGCAACTTCCGAATCTTCCACCCCAGCATATAGGTTAAAGCTACATTGTTCCATATAAAAAAAATCCTTAATGTCTTCATCCAAGTCACATTATACAGCATTATTAAGTTGTCATACACTCGGGTTCCCCTACGGGTTATTTTCTTTCTTCATGATTGATCGCTGCATTTTTCTCACTCACTCCCAACATGAATCGGCCACGTCGAATCAAAATCCAAATCTTTCAATATTTGGGACCATCACTATGGAAATATGGCGAACATTTGACATGTTAATATGTTAATGTACTTCATAGTGAACCGGGGTTAAATTACCGGGATTAGAAGCAGGTTGCGGCAACTGTTGGAACTTAAAGGGGGCCCCCTCATCTCCACAGATGCTCCGGGCGTTAATTAGAACATAAATATCAATATTCTAACTTTATGTAATTGTTATTAATAGACAAAGTTTTAATAAAGTGTATTATAATAAGCTCAGGATTGGGACATTGGGGCCTCGGATGAGTCCCCTCTGGCTGGGGACACTATAGGCATCCTGATTAAATCAGCTTTCCAAAGGTATAAATATCGATTTCATTTGTCCAAAATTGCCAGAGCTATGGGATTTTAAAGGTTTAGTCATGAAATCGTGCTTGACGACACAAGTGATCAATGTTGTATCTTCGTTTTCGAAGTATCTAGTTCATGGTACTTTTTGCAGAATGTTGAGAAATGCAGGAACGTCTCGTTTCGTTGGGATACGTTGTACGTGGGGGGATTCGATGGGGCCCCTTTTCCAAACTCGTTTTGACAGCGCAATTTGTCTTCCGATCAAACATCGTTACATCTTAACCCTTGTTGATATACCGACTCGAATCGTATGCCTCAAGGGCGGTGTAATAAAGAGAAAAGTAAGATAAAAAGAGTCTAATATCGTTAAATTTATAATGGTTATTACGTGGCGATTACCTTTTCTCGAGAGGCGGCTCGGCGGGACTGAGATGGATGGTGGGACTACAGGTGGCTCCGGGGTTACCATTGTTCACGGTTAAGGTCACAAATCAAAGTCAACCGGTATGACAGAGAGGAGGCCGCGGACTTCCAATTATTTATTTACGCATGATCTCTTCTATTGTCCGTCCCGCGCGACGAAGAAGCACCGAACGTGAGGATCGTAACGTTCACTCGAAACGTTTATCATCCGTTGCGACAAAGGATGATTTTCGTCCAAGGACTTGACGATATTTCTGACATCTTTACGACCTACCTCAACTCGTAAATCCTTGTCTATCTCCAGATCGAACCCCTGCATGATTTTCAATTAATCATCAATAACTCAAACTTGCGTGTGAATAAAACAGCATAATAAGTAGGGGAAAAAACTACGAGCACCTGCACCGATTACATATAAGCCTGAGGCATGAAGTTTAGTAACGCCCTACTGGTATTACGGTCTAATTTATGAACAAAATGTATTTTTTAAAAATCCAAACTTCCTAACGGTGGAAAGCTTTTTTCTTCCGATGCATTTCGGTGAACAAAAAAGGGCAAACATCTTTCAAGGGGTTTTTTTGTTTGCACTTTTTTAATGTTGAAAGTGAAGTTTATAATACTTGCGCACTGAGTGCCCTCTTGACGTTCATTACTCTCTTATGCAGTTCTTCTTGAGAGGGGCGGCCATTTCGTAAAAGAGGTGGGGTTGCATTAGTAATAGGGGTGAGATGAGAGAGGATGTAAAAAAAAGGAAGGGGTGTGCAGCCATTGCGAAATAGAAGACTTACAATAGTCACCCTTGGCTACAGCATT
This sequence comes from Orius laevigatus, assembly GCA_018703685.1. Lineage (NCBI taxonomy): Eukaryota > Metazoa > Arthropoda > Insecta > Hemiptera > Anthocoridae > Orius > Orius laevigatus. The sequence continues at coordinate 84,490 of JAGWEN010000489.1, read as the reverse complement.
GTCAAAAGCGCCTTTCCTAGAGACACGCCTTTTTGCATAATCGCCATTTTGTTTGACGTAAAAGAATCCCTCTTTGATCTCTCCGATTTCAATGGTTTCGCCGAACAGGAAGCCTCTTTAGATCCGACGAGTCTCGAATTACTTCCGCCTTTGAACGTCAAGAACAATGATTCTCGGATTGATTGATAGTTGGGCACGTATTCCGCTCTTTTTCTTCTTGGGGGGCATGTTTCGGACTAACAAATCTACGGGGTTAAGAGACTAGGCATGATGTGAATGTAGAAACCACCCCTCTCGGAAAGGGACTATTTGTCAACCGAATCTCGAGCCCTGAAACCGAATTACATCCACATCCCTGAATCGGCTAAATATTCAACGTGTGACGCTTCCACCGTAACTAGAATATAAATGAACATCCCTTTCCCCAGAACAATTAAAAAATTCCATAATACAGTCAGCTTGATCAGGACAACATTGTTAACTGCTGCATTTCATTACTGCGTTCATTCAACTACCTACGTTTAAAACAATTTCTTACTCTACTAGTCATTTTAGAACAACTTGACTTTATTGACAATATACAATAGCATCTTAGACTGTTGAATTCAATATTGTTATACAGTTTATAGGTGCCGCGGCGTCTCTAGATCCCCGAGGCCATTGGATGCCACCTATAGATGGATTTGGAGGCAGTCTATAGATGGATGTGGGGGCCACCTATAGATGGATGTGGAGGCTACCTATAGATCGATGTGGAGGCCACCGAATACTTAGGCCACCTATTTATTAACTGAATACACATTTTCATAGTCCATGCATATGTACGTACTTGCATGCTGATTTTCTCCTTTGCGTTTGATAAGTAGGACAAATGTTACTCGGAGAAATTATTGCCTGTTTTGAACCTAACAAAGGATTTCGATTGCGTTCTGAATAAGTAGAGACCATAAAGGAGCCGAATGTGGGGAGAGAAGGCGGAATTCAAATTCCGTACAAAGGGCGTTTATATGTGAGAAAGCTGTTTACATATAAAGGATGTACTTATGAGGGCCCTTTCGATGTTTAAAGGTGTGCCCTCCCTTTAATGAAAGGAAGAATGGGGAAAACGGGAGGCGGTCTCTCTTTAATTCCGCGCACTCCGAAAACAATTACAGTATTTCACGTGGGCACTACTTAGGGAAGGAGCTACCAGAAACTACAATGGCCTCTAAATCTTTCCTCTAAAACAGACGTGAACCACACCCAAAACTCCAGATTTCACGTTGAAAATATACAAACTGTCATTGAAATCTGAAATGTTTTACGGTGCTTAAAGTGTTGAAAAGTTTTGTTAATGTATGAGAAGAAAACAATTAGTCATGAATTAATAATGAAGCTATTATTGTAAATCATAAAAAAAAGGCTTATAAATACAACGTTGGTAGGAAACGCAGGTACGCGATTAAAACGTGGGCCCATCTTTCATCCGACTGATTTGCATAACACAGCGGGGACAAGGGATGCCGGTAATATTCGTGAAAGGAACCTCTTAAAAGGCCCTCCGATGTGAGGGAAGGAGGGAGGGAAAGAATCTTTACGGCCCCGGGAAACAAGGATGAATAGCGGGCAATAAAGTAAGGATGTAAAATTGAGTGAGCCTGATGGAAAGCTTCGGAGGGGAATTGCAAATCTTGGGACACCTTCGTAAATGGGTAATTCATTAGAGATCCAAGGGAACTCCCTTCGTTACCATTACAACACCTACTCGGTTCCATTAAAACAGATTTTTTTTTTTACTTTAGTTTCCTCCTCGCTTTTCTGAATTCGTTTGGTTTAATTAGACTCGAGAAAACAACAATAAAGATTTCATTTCGTTTCGTACATGACATCAACCCATTTATCGAGATTTTATTTAGCGAAATAGAAATGACGTATATTGAATGTTATTTTTGCTATTTTACCTGTTCAGAGAATGAAACAGTTAGTCTTGGCAGAACAAGGTGGTGGGAGAGTCCATGATGGTAGGAGAGGTGATGGCGCTGATGGAGGTGGTATTATAATGGGAATGGTTCATCACCTCCTCTACCCTCTCAAACCCACCTCCCACCATCCCTATTATCCTATCACATCCCATCACCTCCACTACCCACTTTCTTCCCACCACCAACGAAGCATCACCACCCCAATTCCTAGTGAGTACCAAAAAAATGGTGGTACATACTTGATAGGAGGTAGGGAGAGGTGGTACTTGGTATATGGTACCTGGTATAAGACGTGGGGGATGTGGTACTTGGTATGGGGGGTGGGGGGGAGAGATGTTACTTGGTATAGGAGGAGGTGGGGGATGTGGTACTTGGTAGGAGGTGGCTGGTTCTTGGTAGGAGATGGGGTGGTGGTACTTGGTATAGGACCTGTACTCGGTAGGAAGTGGGTGAGGTGATACTTGGCTGGTGGTGGGGGGAAGGTGGAAGTGATGGGATAATAGGGATAGTGGTAGGAAGGAGTTGGTAGGGTTGATGGGGGTGTGCAGGAGTTGACGGGACACCATTTTTGGCAAAATGGTGCATTTCTTTATCGTCAAAGAAGGTCAAAGTCCTCAAGGTTTCTCCATTTCATGTCATTGCTTTTTTCATTTAAAATTTTATGCTTTTTTATTGGCAAAAGGGTTTTGCTGAAAAAAGTTTTTTTTCTTTCTCTTTTTATTCTTGGTGTAAATTTTACATAGGATTCCGAGTAGCATCTTCACGGACAACTTTTAAAAGGTCTCTCTAGCACTAATCGTATGTTTTCATAGAATGTTTTCCTCCTGTCCGAGTCTTTACGGTCTCTTTTTGTAAAAAAAGAAGAAGAAGAAGGACAAACAGACGGGCCCGACTACCTTCTCCCCTTTTCTGCTCGCGAAGATTTACTGGAGTGTATCCAAGGGAAGTAGAAGTCTCTTAAGCGTTGAACATTACATTGAATTTCCAATGTAAGTGGCGGTCTCTCCCTCGCCGGACTTAAATACTGCTCCCTTCCAGCCATAAACAGACTTCCTAATCACCTGACGATTCCCGACGAATCGAAAAAACATTAAGAAACGCCTCCGTCTGGCTTTTTATGATTAAGAAAAAAATATTTTTTTAAAAATCCGATTTCGTGAAGATTTATGATAGCGTGATGGGAAATATTGTCTTGAAAACGAAGTTGGGAAGGAAAAAAAGCTGATTAATAACTATCAAGGAGTAACTTGTTCGGTTCAACGTCATATCGTGTTTTAAAGTTGAACGATTAATTAAATCCTGCAGATGTTTACTGGCTGATTAATTGCTCACAAGTGGCTTCTGGATTCTTTTGAAAATAAAAAAAAGTTTTGTAATCTCAAGTCGTTTATTTTAGGAGGGAAAATAAAAGGAAAAGAGGGGTTTTAATTAACGTCGGGAGCAATGGCAGAGGTCTCCGTGGCATTTTCCGGTTTTCATTCTTTGAGCTCTGCAGTGGGCCATGCATCCGTTTTCCCTCACACTTTCCGGCCAGTCGATCCTCGAGCAAGAACTGGGGATGCTTCTTTCCGCTCGGTGTAAATCTTAAAAAGAAAGAAAATTATTCAGTGGAAGCGAAAAGTGCAAGATACCGGCGAAGTTCAGGGTATAAAGTTTTTTTTAAATAACTTTTTGAGTCCAAATTTTGAAACTCCCCATGTAGCCAGTCAATCAAAGCCTGGGGGTTGGAAAAATAAAGTATTTTGTTTCTCTACGGAAGTGTGTAGGGGTTGGTCCCCTGATTAAACAGCCGTTTGGCCTCAGGAGCGGTTTTAAAGGAAAAAAAATTCATTTTTTCGCCAATATCTCGAAAACCGTAAATCGTAGGCAAAATAATTTTTTGTACAAAATTAAAGATTATTAAATTATCTACAATTTTGAGCTAATACAATTTTTTGTAGGACAAAACGTATCTGAGCTACGAGGTGGCAAAAAACCGGGGTTTTCTATTTTGACCTCTAAAGGAGGGAAGACGTCATCTAATCAAAAGAGCGTACTTAATAAAAGTTGTTGAAAATTTAATTACCTTTTAAAAAAAAACTCTCAAAAAGCAAGTAACGATCAATAGTCAGGGGTGGGGGTAAATTTCAATAAAATATTTCGTTCAAAATTGAAATTTCAAAAAATTTTATATGAACAAAATTAAAGCTTATAAAATTTGCTGAAGTGTTGAGTTAAAATAAAATAAATAAAAAACCTTCCAAAACATAAACAAAAAACAAAAGGTTTACCTTGGGCCATCACCATGGCGAATATGGCAAAAAGCGCGATTAAAAACACAGACAACTTCATTTTAAAGGTTTTTCTAAATTTAAATTTTTTGATTCTCCTTATATACCTACTACATTTATTATCTACACAAGTAAACAAAACTGGAGTGTTATTTTTTCACAACATTTTAATGCCTTCTAAATTTGCTTTGTTAATTTTAATTGATTTTTATTGATAATAAACATTAACTCTAATTTTAAAACATTTTATTAATTGAGGAAACCAAAGAAAATACAAAATGATTAAAGGAAAGTAAAAAAAAAATTCTTGAAGTTTTTATGAAAATTTCTATTTCGCTCATGAAAAAGCCCTTTTTCAACGAAAAACATTTTGTATCAGATTTATGTTTTAAACGTAACTTTATTTTTATGGTGTTTGTAAAAGTTTTAAACAACGTTTAGTTGGAAAGCTTCGTATTTTTGTATTGAAAATCAATGTTTATCTTTTTTTTTCTTACCTACCGGATTGTAGTAGCCCCACGGGACTAAGTTCCACTGACTAGAATTTATGTTAATGTCCGAACAGGGGATAGTGAGGAGGGGAAGTGTTTTTGTCAACACCCTCGTAACTTTTTACAACCCTGAAACTTACAATCGCTGATTTGTCAACTTGGAAAATCCCAACGGATACGCATAAAAAAGGGAGTTTCTAATTAATAACCCTATTTAAAAAAAGGTTTTATTTTTGTTCGAAAATATTCAAAACAAGACGAGGATCCGTGTCGGAAATCCATTCGTCCTGACAGTTATTTGCCACCGGGTGTTATTTTTTTATATTGCCCCTCGGTATATATTTCAAACCGGTCAGGGGTGCCCTCGTAGAAACGTAAAGAAATCAGATCTTTCATTTTATTTATTTCCCAATTTCGAACAACCTCCGTGAATATTTGCATAATGACTTGTCACGCCTTGGCTCGCCCCTCTTCGAGTTATTACCCGTCCAATGTCATCTCATTAAGATCTTCTGTCTTTTCCGTTTCGATATTTCCTAGAATGAGAGTTAAAGAGAAGAAAAAAAAAATCATTCACGTCCGATCGAAAAATGTCTGGAGTTAACCGATGTGTGAACAGGGGCTCCGAGTAATTTTGTCAAATTGCCTGGACCTCCCTCTAATCGAAAAGAGACGCCGAAACGATTTTAAAAAGGCCAAAATCCATAACCACCGACGTGGGATTCATAATTGGACTCTCTTTGTTTGCTTTTACCGACATTTTTTTTTATTACGTTGGAATTCGTCGTTATTATTTTTTTTAAGAGCCTAAAAGGATGCTGACTAATGAGAAGGAGAAGTGAAGTACTCAAAGAGAAATTATTTTTATTATATTATTGTTTGAGTTAGGCTGAAGGTAAGGCTGTAAAGGCTTGTAGGAAGGGTAGGGGGTAAGGGTAGGGGGTAAGGTAGGGGTAAGGGTAGGGGGTAAGGGTAGGTGGGGTAGGGGTAAGGGTAGGGTGGGTAAGGGTAGGGGGTAAGGGTAGGGGGTAAGGGTAGGGGGTAAGGGTAGGGGGTAAGGGTAGGGGGTAAGGGTAGGGGTAAGGGTAGGGGGTAAGGGTAGGGGGTAAGGGTAGGGGGTAAGGGTAGGGGGTAAGGGTAGGGGGTAAGGGTAGGGGGTAAGGGTAGGGGGTAAGGGTAGGGGTAAGGGTAGGGGGTAATGGTAGGGGGTGATGGTAGGGGGTGAGGGTAGGGGGTAAGGTGAGGGTTGGTAGAGTTCGCGGAGAGTAGGGTAGTTGTGAGATGGGTGGTGAAATTGGTAAAAAATAGACGCTTTCCCTGAACTTTGTTTACTCCAGGACTTAAAGAAAGTTCGAGTAGGAGTAACTCCAGACCAGTGTACTTTTAAAAACAAGTCAGTTCACTTTAGTTTTCTACGGGTTTTTGGTTTAAAAGAACAGAACCTTTTTATTCAATTCTGTGACCCTTCTTTAACAAGTCTCTCCTTCCGACTAGCAAACTCGTAAGCTAAGTGCCGTAAAGTTGGCTGAAAGTTGAGTAATGTTGTTATCCGAAAAAGAGGGACCCCTGGGCGGGGGTAAAACAGGCGGAAAGCTTTGCTTATGTTTAATAAAACATGGACCCTTTTTTTTTTTGTCTCCTTTTTCAAACAGGCCGAACAACCTCAAAATGGGCCGATAGCGATAATTAATACAAACGTTAACTAGCTTCTGACATTGATTGAGTTTTTCCTCACATGCTTTCCTCTCGCATGCGGGCAACTTTCATGAGCGATAATTTTCTCTGAAAGCTTTCGCCTCACCCCCCTTTCGCACCCTCGCCACGACAACTGAAAAAAAGGAAATCTTAAAGGTATACAGAGAACAAAACAATTTTACAATCTGAAAACTTTGAAAATAAATTGCTTAGATAAAAACTTGGCTACATATTTCACCGGTAAATAAACTTTTTATCTTATACGGTATTCTTAGGGAATAATATTTTGTTTAGATAGAGAAGCACGACATGCTAGAAGATAACGTTTTGTTCTAAATGTATCCAACCCTATGATTTTTTTTCGTTGATTCCTACTTTTCGTTTTTCCTTTTTTTAAGCGACAGCCAAACGAGCACTTTTATATTGAAATTCTTAAAGATACGAATTTCCTCGTTCTTCCAGAATATTCGGAATTTCAATTAGCCCTCCGGTCTTTTTTTATTCTGGAAACGCTTTTTACGAAGTTCCCTCTCCCCTTTTTAAAAATTGTATCTTCGAATTAAGATTTAAGCC
>JAGWEN010000489.1:0-72500 GCA_018703685.1 Orius laevigatus | reverse complement strand
ATTTTGAAAAACACGAATCTGCTGTTGGGATTATTGCCTTTTCAGCCAGGTTTTGACCCTTTTAGACAAAGAAAGACCCTTTTCAACCAGATTTTGACCCTTTTTGACCAAAAAAAGACAATTTCCAAACATTTTTTGAAGAAAAAAAAACCAGGTTTTGACCCTAGGGTTTGACAAGGAAAGACCCTTTTTTTTTTTTACTAGAAAAGACACGTCTTAGACAGTTTTTGGCCCTTTTTTGACAAGAAAAGACACTTTTTGGTCAGATTTTGACCCTTTTGGACAAAAATAAAAAGAGAATTTTCAGACATTTTTTGAAAAAAAAAAAAAAAAAGAAAAAAAAAAGACGCTCTTTAATCAGGTTTTGACCCTATTTGGACAAGGAAAGACCCTTTTTAGCCTGATTTTGAACCTTTTTCTACAAGAAACGACTCTTTTCAGCCAGATTATGTAATGTTAGGATCCTTTTTGACAAGAATCATTTTCGACATTAAAACCCTTTTTATTTTGAACCTTATTTGGGATAGAAAATCGAAAATCATTTTTTGACCTAACCCTTCTTCACTTTTTTGTCCCAAAAATTTTCATTTTTTGATTTCATCCAAAATCTAATTTTTCACTGTTTTAAGGGTGAGAAACACGAATCTGAAGTTTTGGGATTTAAAAACATTTTTTTCGACCGCACCTGGAAGTTGGACCCATTGTTGCTAATTTCCTTGCTTTAGGTATACTGTATTTTTAAAAAATATCTAAAATAAAACAAATCCAAGTTATATAAAGCTAAAAAAACAAACCTTCTTTAATGCTAGTTTAATAAATTGAGTAATAAATCAAACGTCTTCATTAAAGAAATGACTTTTTGAAAGACCTGTTTTTTAATTTATAATTCTTTTATGTCGTTAATTGGCAAAATTGTTTTTTGTTTATTAACAAAAATTCCGATTAAAATTATAATTATTCGGATGATTAGAGCACAATCGAAGTTGACCCCCGACTTATTGATTGTCTATTGTAAATTTTAATAGGGTGATGGTTTTGGGAAGGGGGAATTATTTCTCCGTGTTGTCGGTAATGGGAGTCGTTCATCATTTCCTCCACCCCGAGTCGAATATAAATCGAGAACGTTTTTTCGTGATATTTCTCGTTTTTTAATTAAATTTATAAATCTTTATTTTTCCAATCTAAATCTACATTTACTCAAATCTTGACGTCACACAATTTATGGTGACGTCACATAGTTTTGTCTAGTTCAAAACGATGTAATTTGCTTCCATACGTTGATTTATGGATGTGATCGACCTTAGCTTCTATAAGATAAGTACAAGATGCTCATTCATGTTCAAGTTGTATCGGTAAATCAGAAGTAGCCAAGTCAAGGGGCTAATGTAACCTCGGTTATTTAATGATGAGTCATTCCGTTTATTTTTTTATTATTCCTTGATCTTCACCGCCGCAATTTTTCTTTGAAATTAAAAGGGACCGTTTCTTTTTTCCTTTTTCGAAATTTTGATTAGCATCTTAAAGTCTTTTTTATTCGTAAAGGGGAGGGTGTATTTAGTGTCTTGTGTACTTTGAAAAGGGAAAGAGGGCCACCCTTAAATTATTCCGTTTCAAGGGGTTGCCTTGTAAAACAATGAGCTAATTCATGTACTCCTTGTTAGAAGAAAGAGAAGTAGAGGTACTTATCAATTTTACATAAGAGCTTTTAAAAGTCCATGACAAAGTCCTCCAAAATAATTCGCAATTATTATTATTAAAATAGGTCTGGTCTGGTTTGGTCTAGTAGTTATGGAGAAGGAACCCCTATATTGGAACTTTGTCAAAAAGTTGGTTCTCTACACAATTCTCTACTACTTCCCACCTTCTACCAACTCCCACTACTCTCCCGTCACCTCCCCTACCGTCCTGGACCCTCCCCCCACACAGTTCCAACTCTCTAAATCCCACATCCGACCCCACCCTTCAATGACATTCTAGCACATCCAACTCCCATCACCTCTCCTACCATCCTGGACCCTCCCCCAGATTTCCACCACCTTCCTCTTGGAACCCACTACTCTCACCCCTTGAAACATCACCCCCTCCAGTCACCCATTACCTCCCCTACCCTCCTTGATCCTCTCCCCACCTCTTCCAACTACTTCGGCTGTCAATCAATGGAAAGAATTCGATTATTTCGGAGAAACATTTGTGTAATCCCAAAAGAAAAGATTCGTAATTTTGATTTGAAACTTTTTCCTAAATTAAAAAAAAGTCTTCCCGCCTAGGGTATTGCTTTTGTAGAAGTTTTTAAAGAAATGAAGTCTCTAAAAAAAATCTTGAAGGGGGGCGAACAATGAACCGCGGGATTAGCCCGGAAGAATTAAACATGGCGCATCCCCTTTTCGCGAGGAAAGCCTCTCCCACCCCTCTCGCGATCAACCTACTGAGGCGAAAATCTTTATTTTGACGGGTCGACGTCCTTAAATTTAGCGAGGATAATGAGGCCATGAACCGATCGGCGTGGGTTCGACTTTAAACGAGGGGATTTTAAATTGGATCAACCAATCTTGACTTCCCTTCGAGATTATAAGTTTTCTTCGACGAACGAACAACTTTTCCCAACCATCACTAGTTAATTGCGTTAAATTTTCGAGAAAATCCACTACGACCACAACCGTCAATTCTTTGTAGGCGGATTCTGGAGACCAAGAATGTATGTCATCTTAAAGACATTCTTGCTCTTGTTCCTATCAATCTTAGTGATTCAAATAATGCAATGACTGACAGTCTCAGAAGTTGTGTTATTCTGAGGCTCATACTTTTCAAAATTTTGTACAGTATTCATCAAGTTATAGTCCTTTATGGTTTGAAGAGTCGAGTCGAGTATGCATGGAGATCATACTTGACGTAGAGGTTGGTTGGTTGTGAGGTGGGGGTTTGGAGAGCCGATTGACGATGAAGGGGTTGTAAGGGGCTCAACTGTCAGTGAAACCGCATGCGGGCATCTTCAAAGCGATTCCGTCATTGTTTAGACATCGGAGACCCGCAAAACCCCTTTTGTACTCAATAAACTGCACCCAATTAAAGAGTAAAAACGAACGCAACTCGATATACGTACAACGTATTATAAAACTAAGTTTGCATATTCGAAATGCTCCCAAAAAACCTCTAAAATTTTCGAACTTGTTTCAGTTTTTGCCTCATAACTGCTGAACTATTAGTTTTATGCGAAAGGCCACTTATAACAATAATAAAGCATATACAATTACCTAAAATTTAGGCCCAGTCGCGGCTCTGTAGGTCAAAAGGTTCCTGAGATATTGGACTTCAAAAAATACAGCGTAATGGGTCCGAACCCATTACCTCTAGTCTATAGCAGTAGTTCCACTGTACTAAGGAAGCCAGTGTAGATGAAAGATATTATTCTATCAAAATTCACAACTTTAAGCTGCTTTTCCAACAAAAATGGAGTAGGAACTTCCTTATTAACAAATCATAGCCCGGTCCCAACTCCGAGGGAGGGCCTCAGTATATATGCAGTGGTGGATGACCGGATTGCAGGATTGTTGAGAAGGATTTTGTCCTCTTCTTTTCCCGTTTTTCTCTTTGTGTTTCCCCTATTCCTTCCCTAGGTACCTACTTACTATAAAAAATTGTTTTATTAACTAGCTCATACAGTAGTCTCTCCGCAAAAGAACCGTTACGAAAAAATGAATTGTATGCAAATTAGGTTTATATCCTTCCGTTATGAGCAATATAAGAAACAAATGGGTTTTTTCAACGTTCCTCTGCATTTAAAAGATGACTCTTCGCAATTTCGCGACTCCGGGCAATCATTTTTTCGAGTTAGCTCAGATGATGAGGCATTTTTAAGTCCAAAACCTAAAATTTGTCCGAAACCGGTGACCTGAGTTCGAAAAAAAAGCGGAGGCGTTTTCTTTATAAAGATCTCCGGTTTCAGATCTCCGACTTGTCCTGTCGAACGCATTGAGCTTTATTATTCAATCCCGGTACCGGACAAATGCCGAACGACTGGTTTATCACAGTCCGGCCTTTTATTGCTCGCCCCACTTTTATTTATGACACCCCCCACCCCCACTCTTCTCGTTCTACACGGCTTCGTATCCTACAATGTTGTCCTTTTAATTTGTATGAGTTTAAATAATTGTCTCACTTTCCCAACACCTACACGGGCCCCGAGAGTCCTTTTAAAGACATGGCATCCTCGCTAATTTTCTTCTTTTTTTTTATTTAAGCGTAGACATTCCTATATTGCACCACAGACTACAATGAGCGAACAAGCAATTTTTCAAGTTAATTTATGCACATCGTTAACTTTAAACTGTTGTATAGTAATTTTTATACTCAGCATTTGTTATTCTAATGGCTTAATTTAAAATATAAGCTATAACTTTTAATAATCGAATTCCACATTTTGCTATTCAGATTTTACTAGTACAGGGGTCATCAGTTTGATGGTGATGATAATTTTTTGAACATGAAGGCAACCTAATTAGCTTTTCCCCTGAAAATTAACCAGCAGAAAAAAAGATTAAGATTCTAAGAATTAAGCTCCCTGGGGAAAGTGTGGCTTGACTAATGTTAACCGTGAAAAGTCTATTTAACTGAGCTTTATCCTCTGGCTAAAGGTTGTCTTTGGGGAATTAAAGGGACCACGAGACATTTACATAACTTTTTTTTGTCATCCTCCCCCTCTTGTACTTTTAAACACTTCCTTCAATTGAACAAAAAAGAAAAAGACCCTAAAATTATTCCAACTCGGTTGCTTTATGTTTAAATATGTACATAGTAACATTAAAAAAAAAAGTTTAGGTGGGTGCGGATAAGTTACCGCAATTATTGATGTTTCGATAGAAACATCCTGGTATGGACTGCAACAATACGGCAGAAATCGTAGAGAGGTCTAGCGACCTGTTCCAAATAGTGAGAAATCTCTATATCATCCTGTGCAGCAATGGAAATGGATCAAGTGATTCCACCTAGGACTACGAGCCTACGATAGCCTACAATGTTGGTCTTGAAGAATCCTTCCCCATCCAAAGAGCAATAGCAATGGATCTAATGATGCCACCTAGCACTACCAGCCGACGATAGCCTACAATGTTGGTCTTGAAGAATCCTTCCCTATCCTATGGAACAATAGCAATGGATCTAATGATGCCACCAAGCACTACGAGCCGACGATAGCCTACAATGTTAGTTTGAGAATCCTTCCCTATCCTATGCAGCAATAGCAATGGATCAAGTGATGTTACCTATCACTACGATGACCCTGCCTAGCCTTCTCCATCTAATGCAACAATAGCAATGGATCAAAAGTTGATTTATCTTTATAAATGTTATAATGGAGTCAAAAGCAATAATGAAGTGAGAGTTACGAAGAAAAGTAAGTTTTCACGTGTAAGTTAATGCGTTTGAAGAAAATCGTGTTCTGTGGTATGGGGGAAAGGGTGTGTTGAAGGGAAAAGTTATTTTCGAAACTAAGGAGGTGTATTTCACCAATTTTCACGAAAAGGTGGTAAAGGGGCTTTGTCAGTTCTAAACGAGGTTAAAGGTAACTTCTGAAGGATATTTAATTTACAGCGCCACCCCCCTTCCTTTCCTTCTCGGCCTCCAAATCCTTCAATTCCCCCGAGATAAATACTTGGGAAGATCCTGAGTTGAGAAAAGGAGGGTAAATCCCTTTGTATCATTAATCTGAGATCTGAAGAGTGCCTTTTAACACTTTAATCCGAATTTTTGAGAAAAGACGACAATGTTAGCAACCTACATGCTCAAAAAATCAGTGAGTTATAAATAAAATGAGGTCGTAAATCTAACTTGTTTGACCAGTTGCTAAACGTTAAAAAAATCTCATAAATATAATATTATTAAGCTTTTTTTTTCACCTTGTGTATAAAAGCCCACCTTTTGGGTTAGTTAAATGGAATAATTCTGGCATTTGAGGTTTAGCGGGAGGGATCAAAGGAAGAAAAGGGCAAAAGGGGGTTCATAAGAGGGTGGTTTTCTAATAGGACGCCACGTGCCTTAAACTGATTAACGTTTAATTTTAAAGAAAAAGGTAATTTTGTGAATTTTCGGTCTTAAACCGTAGGTTGCCCATAAAGAATCGAGAGTCAAAAGAAACGATGACGTAACCATATTTATGTTTTGGGCGAGGCCGCTTATTTTAAAGGGGAAAAAGTGGTTTTTTCTGAAGGGGGAGTTAATTGAAAGCAATTTATGTCTTGACATGGTCCTTTGGCCGGGGAGGCGACATCTTTCAAAATGAAATCTTGTCAGGGCTCTTGACGTCCCGAAAGTGAATCGACCAAAATATTTCATTTTTAAAAATAAACACAATTTGTTTGTTTTTTTAATGCCGGTTTCTCGTCAAAAAATCCTTAAATTGTGGATTCAACGACATTTAAAGGTCTAAAGCCCCAAAAATTATAAAACTCCTGCAATCGTCACGCTAAAACTGGGCCATACTGCTAATCCATTGGAAATCTCTTCTACATAAACTATGTTTCAAAGAAATCATTGAATTCGAGCTTTCTTGGAGATGACATTGTAGAATGGGTCGTAAATAACTGGAAATTGACTTCTAGATAGAGATAATGTGTTCATTTCCTGAGGACCGTATCGATCCTAGACTAAATTGATTAAACCTCTCGGTCCCTATCGTAAAGGGTGATCAAACGTCCGAAGACGGGTTCTGGGAATAGGAGTGATTAACACGCTATAGATTTACATAGAGCGAAAACGGACGATAAATCATCGTCCGGGTTATATGTTTTCATGGTGAAGGGCCCTAATCCGGGTTTTGATTCGGCACGTCCCTGCTTTTGTAGGCTTAATCCCCCCTCTGGTAGCATCCGAGCGGTAAGTCGGTCAGAGGAGCCCTCGCTTTTGCAAAGAGCGAGTTCTGAACACATGTCAGCTCCCACGACTGTATCCCATTAAGTAATGCCTCACTAGGATTAGAGAGGGGGAAAACATTTCCGCTTCAACATTAATCCAGTTTAGGGTTTTATCATTTTCATACTCCGGGAAAAGCGTTCAAATCGTTCGCCCGCTTCGAACCCTGGACACCACTCGACACCCAAGCTTTGCCGGTTTAGTATTCTTTCCCCCTTATTCGATTAATAATAAAGAGCCGTAAATCAGAAGTTGAAGGATTTCCCAGTTATAGAAACGTAGGGTTTGAAGGGAGGGGATCGAAAATTTTTCTAATTTATCTTCCTTGAAGCTTTGGGTCGGACAGAGTCTTCGGGGTAGGAAGAAAAGCCCCGGGGCTTTTGGAGGGGGGCATAAATCCTATCGAGAGAGGCATTACTTTGTACCTAGTCAAATTGTCGAATAATTCTTATATAGATCACTTTTCTTATCCTCTTGGCTCTCCTACTAGGCCTCCTAATAACTCCAGTGTCTTTGATTTACTACTTTTTTGAATTAAAATTGTTAAAGGGGAACGGACGGACAAAGGAGATCGACTTGAAATTCTCACGCTACGTTGGATAGTACGGAAACAGTAATATAATAGACAATAATAGACTCGGTGATGTATAGAGAGGGCTTGACGTCGACAGGGTGGAAGGGGGTAATAGGGAGGGAGCTGATGTATATCTCTTAGTGACTTATGACTCCATTTACTCTAATGCCATCTCTAGGCATGCCTTCTAATAATTGTCGAAGGGGGGTACTCGTCAACGGAGGCAATTTTCAGGTCGATTTGAGGCGAAGATGACGCCAATTAAACGACCAAACGAGAAATCGATTTTTATCGATGGAAAATGATGTGAAAAAAATTCAAAGGGTGAGGACCCTTTATAAATTTTTAGCATTCTTTGTTATTGATTAAATTGTCATTTTTATTTATTTTTAATAAAATCTGAGGAATCTCCAAGGTTTTTTTTTAAGTAATTTTTTTAAAGCGATGAAGCCTGAGCATGAAAAAATTCTCGATATCCAATTTTATGTTACTCGAAATTCCTCTCGAACATCGAGGAAGGTGGGAAGGATAGATGGGGGATGTGTTAGAAGTTGGGAGGTGGGTGGAGGAGGTGATGAAAGAATTGGAGGCTTGAGGTTGTGAGAGTTTGTAGGAAGGTGGACGTTAGGGATGGTAGTGGGAGATGATGAGATGGTGGTGAAGGGTGGGGGCAATAAGAGAATGGGAGTTGGTGCAGATAGGAGATTGGATGAAGGTGTGAAGGTAATGGGAGGATGGGGAGTTGGGGGAGATGATGAGATGAATACTCAAACAAGTATCATTCAGGTTTTAAAATTACAAAGAATACCCGTTAGAGCAAGATATTTGTTACAGTACATCTTAAGTGGCAATAGATTATCCGTTTTTCAGCAAAGCCGTGTGTAAAAGTAATTCAGAGTGAACTGAAAAATAAATTAGAGTGGTTCTAGGGTGGATCAGTCGGGAAACGTTATTAGATATTTGCATACGTATAGAGGAAGAGTACTTGAGAAGGTCTGCTAGGGACAGGCACTCTTTGACATGCAAACCTAACGCAATCATGTACAAATCACCCCACGTTCAATAAAGGGGGATCTTCCTTATTCACTTCCTATAACCGAAGCCTTCATTTACACGCGAACCTACAAAGATTTAGATGCAAATTTATTTCCGGTGCGAAAATATTTTTAAGAGAAAATAAAAAATAAACGAAAAAGGGAAAGGAGCTTAAAGCCTACGTATATCAGGCTCAGGCCGTCCCGCTGACAGTCTATTACTGTAATTTATTTCACTTAGGACAAGTCCGCCCCTTCTTTTCTGTAAATAAGAGGATGAATTGATTTTTGTTGACGGGGGAGGAGAGAGGCGCCACGCCTCACCTCCTTCCGCTACTTAAAACGTTACAAATCCGCCGATAAAAACGTTCACTAAATCAAAGGTGGAAGCTATTAAGAAACATTGTGTGGTCTCCGGATGAGTGACAACCCATTTGGCTACCGTCCTAAACCACATAAATAAACGTCTTTTTTTTTCTCTCACTCTTATATTTTAGTCCTTTTCTTAATATATTGTTATATACGAGACGCTTCCTACTAATAAATTTTGGGGATAATGGCCGGGTATCAATTCCAAGAAATTGATACTCCCAATAAATCTAGGGAAACAACATACTTTATATTAAATAGCTCGATCAAGATAGTGAGAGATAAAATAAAAAACGTTTCATTAACAAAACGTCAAGGGCAAACTGCTACATGACCGAGAAACGATGATAGAGGTACTTGCCCGCACAGGAACACAGAAAATGCGAGCCCATCTGGCACTCAGTATTTGGAAAATCCATTAGCAGTCTATAGCCAAAAAGACACACTAGCTTAGTAATGGATCAACAGCCGACATTGATAATGGAACTCCTAAAAAGAAACGTTTTAACTAGTTGTATGGATAAATCATTAAGATTTTACTGTCATTAGCCATTAACCACAAAGTGAAGGAATTTTATTGCTAAGAAATTTTAATTCCCGACCTTTCCGAAAGCGACATCAAGAACTACTTACCTCGAAAATGGGCCATTAAACTTTCATCATCATTCAGAGCGATAATACGAAGCGGACAGGCGGACATGATGAAATGATTAGACCTTTTATTTATATGGACGGGGTAATAAAACGATCGCCGTAATTCTGGGTGGGTAATATAAATATAATGAAAGGTTGGAATATGTCTGATGACGTCATGGTTTCCCACGTCTTCTAGAGACGAATTGATGTTTTAGGCTCTCATTCTATGTACTTGCTTCTTGACTGGACTTGGGCATTGTACAGTTTGGCGATGACCCAGTCAGGGGCACTTCGCCCAGTTTGACCAGTGGCATTGGTGATGTCTAGTCCAAAGGAATGACTTTTCAGGATGCCAAAGAAAACTGCTAAGAGATAAAGCTTCCTGTGGTCATGAACGTCGGGCATCAATTGAGTCCAAAAATAGGTCGACTTTTGAATTTTAGAACATTCTAAAAAACGAGGAGAGGAAAAAAGGGGAAGTTTGAACTTTGCACTTTATCGCGTCGACTTTTGGACAAGTTCCAAAAAGGTTGAGACGTCCGGCTTTGTACGACATGCTCCCTTCCCTCGCCCCGCATCAATATTCATCGGATCAACTTTACCCGAGGGGAGAGATTCTTTACAGCTTGTTTTTCCTCTCTTTTTTCAGGAGGACGTAAAATAAACAAAAAAACTATCCCGGGTTCATTAATAACAACTTTATTCGTTTTAAGGTAAATTTAAAACGTTCTAAAGGAGCATTCATTATATCCGAGTTGACAGGACGTCCGGATTCTGACATGAGACAGGGGGAAAAAAAATACCCGGCGAATATGAAACTGTCCCATAAGATCCAATGACGAGGACAGAAACTGGGGACCGAAAAAAAAACCGGGCTCGTTCTGCATGAATCACTCTCTAACAAACTGGTCACACCGCCTTTCATTACGGTGGGCTTAAATGTCATCTTGACATCCAAACAGTTTCCTTTCATCTTCTTAATTTATCACTTTCAAAACGATCTTCGGTAAACAGCCACAGGCGTGGGTAGATTTCCCTATTTTTGAAAACAACAAAATCTGAAGTCTTCTTCCAGCCTAGTTGCCAGAAGGATTTTAAAATGCACGACGAAAAGGATCTAGAACTACCTAATGGTCCTTAAACAAATAAAATCGAATAGTGCACCTTTTGCATGGTAGAACACTCTGGCAGTTGCACTATTCTGCATGAAGACTTCTGCAGCCAACACCAACTTTTCGAGAGCACATTTTTATTGAAGATTTTAACTAGCTTAAGAAAGTTATTGAAAGAGATTAAAAGGAACATTCAATCTGCGTATCGTCTTAACTAAAACCGAGACCCTTTGTGTGTTGAACTAAGGACTAACAATGTTAGTCGGCTCATCAAGGCTGTATCGAGCAATACTCGTCTACCACCTCGTCCTCAACCACCCAAACTCCCACACTTTAGACTAATAATTCTCTCTCTCCACCCTCGAACAACTTCAGAGATTGACAAGGCGACGGTTCCAACCATAAACAAGTTTCCGATTGTTTCCCACCCGAACTTTGTCAAAAAAAGCCCAAGGATTTTGTCAAATCCTTAGGTATTGATTACCAAACATGAGTTAATAGTTCATTGAGTACACACGTGCCCGAGGGGGATTCTGATGTGGCGTGTTTTCCCTTTGATCCTGAACTGGTTGATTATTTCGGTGGACAAACATAACAGGTTGTTTGCATAAACCTGAATCGAAAACGACTCGTATTTGACTTAACCTAATCAAGAATAATTATTTAAAAAAGTTTGTTTTTTGAATACAGGCGAGATAAGCCAGGTTGTTCCCACCTCCCAATGTACCATCCCCTGTCATAATATTATGCTTAGATTAAGGGGATGTGACAGGTCTGTTCGCCAATGATAATTCTCGCTGATGGGATTTGTGCAATCAAAATAATTAAACGTCAAATGTTGAGAGGTGTCCAGTCACAAAGGATAGTCATGACTGGAAAAGTAGATGCGTAATCGAAGGAGAAAAATGAAAAACTTTGGCGACACTGGTGCTGCTTCACTGTGAACACTGAGATGGAAAATAAGTTTCTGAATGTTAGAGTATTACCGCGTCGTTAACATTCTACATGAGGTTTCATTTGTGGAAGACTTTTTATTCCCTCAAACAAACTTTTGTAGATGTTAATCGATCCGAAGCAGTAAATTATGCATTTTATTGCTTTATTGCTGTTTGCGGTCGCCGTTTTCCTCGGTTTCCAACCTCCTCCCACCCCCCACCTTAATCCTTTGTTATAACTCACATGGGGATAAATCGTCGGAAACGTTTTTGTTGGTGGTGTGAGGGAAGGTTCCCTTTTTTATATTTATCGTGTTGTTTGTCTGCTTTTCACCATTGACGTGATCCACTTAGTCAAATCATGGTCAATGGGTCATCTTTTTTTTCCCCACCCCAATGCGGTGTTCGTGACATTAAGCGATTTCGAAAACGGTGCAGTACTTCCGGAATAGCGCGAAAATAATAATTTTTTGAAAGGAATTGATAGGCTTAAATATTATTTTAAACGTTTCCAATTGGGAGATGAGGGATTTGCGGTCGGGGGCAATTAATAACCCGTCCGGGTTAAAACGTATATCGCATGCAAACGTAACATACAAGTTGCCAACTAATATTTCATCGTGACAAACGCCGGAGCTCACAACGGATTTTCCACTATTTACTAGACTTGGACCGCAAGCACGTCCCTCTCTCCACGATTAAACGTAAAACGGAGTCGACTAAGCAGAAATTGAATTATTTATCGGCCACTTCTTTCGATTTTGACAAAAGAATCTTGGCTGGAGCTTAAGTTTGACCCGAACCTGCTGGTCGATAGTCAAATTTACGGTTTGTGACTAAAAATAGGTTTTTTAGTGGTTGAGGGTCGTAGGGAAGATTGTAATTCTAGGGCTAGCTGGGTCGTTAAGGGACACCTCGCTGGTTTTAACGTCCGTTCGACATGCTACCCTAATTTCTTCATCGTTCGCCTAACTCACGCACTCACCCCCTCCCGTTAATCACCGAACAGATATTCCGAAAAACTCGTTTACCGGTCCATTTTGTGAAGAATTTTTTCAAGTCGCAAATTAGGTGAATCAGTTGATTCGTCAAATAGAAGCTTTCGTGTAGAAGTTATACAAAAAAAGTGCTATAGAGTCCTCTCACTGGATTCCACCACTATACCATCACCTCTCCTACCATCCTCGACCATTCCAACATTCCAAACATTCCACCTCCCCCTACCACTTTACCATCACCACTCCTACCTACCACCACCCTCCCCACTACTCTCCCATCACCTCTCCTACCCTCCTCGACCTTCCCACCAACATTCCACCTCTTCCCACCACTCTCCCATCAACTCTCCTATCCTTTTTGACAGTCTCCCCTACCTTCCCCGCAGAGGCAGCCCTGATCGCCCCTTTCCGCATGAAATTCGCTCAAATAAATAAACACAACCATAATAAACATGTGAAAATAATTCTGCAACCGGAATGTGTTTAACATTTTAATTAATATTGGTTAATTGGATTCTATATTTATTGACATAGCGGGAGGCGTCTTGTAATTTAAAAATTAATTTTTTATTTCTAAAAAAATTTTAATGTTTTTTTAACTGGTCAAACAGCTTGTTTTTGCTCAACCGTTTCTTCGATTATTTATTGCCAAACATGACGTCACTTAGGGAAATCTTTTAGTGATGCCACTCTGGGAAGGAAGTTGGTAACTTTACAGCCGGAGGACCAAGAAGAAAATGAAGAGGTTATAAGGTTGCAGTGTAGCCAGTGTTTTCCGGTTTATCTCAAGAATGGCTACTCTGAGAAGAAAATTCAATAAAATTAAAGTTGTAGGTAAATAATTTTTCTTTAGGAAGAAGTTATCGCGATTTCCATAGGACGAGTTTTTTCGAGAGATATTACAATTGATCTCTTTAAATATCGAAAAGAAAGTCGTCTTATTGAAATGGCAATTACTTTTTCTTAAAGGAAAATTAATTCTGTACAACTTTTATTTAATTAATTATTTTTCTCGGAGAAGCTGTTTTCGAGATAATTGGAAAAAACCATCTGAGGTCAGGTAAAATAGTAAGCGATTTGATACTTTCTCTGCCGCGTCCTATAGAGAAGATTTTTATTTCATTTCCAATCTGGACTGAGGCGAAAAAAGCGTTGTCGTTACTGCTAGAAGTTGGTCCCAAATCGCTTCCGAAGCCGAAAAATCATGGATTACTTCTCATCGGGGTCGGGAAAAAGTCTAATTTCCCGAAGGTATCGTCAGAGAAGGGACAGTTATGAATCCGGCTTTCGAAAATAAGCGAGAGACGCAAAACGCCCCCCGTGGGATTTTCACAAACAAACTCGCAATCAAAGCCCGCCGACACGGCTTCATTACTAATTCAAACTTTCAAAAAAAGAGGAAATCCTTTTTTCCTCTCCCAGATTTCTAGTTAAAAATGGCGAAACACTCTAAATAAAAACAAATAAAGCGACATCCGCCTATTTTTTTGTTCATTAAAAGTACTTTTTTTTTCTGCTAAATTATTTAAAACAGAAATTTTTGATTCTTGAAATGCCCGGTGAATCGCAGTTTTAAGAAAAAACGAATTTACATTTAAATTAAAGAGAAGTCATTTTTATGTAAATCCTGATAATTGAAAAAAACGAGACGGATTAAAAGGAGGTTCATAAATGTACAATGAAGTCACGGTTTTCGAAATTAAAAAGGCCGATTCTTGCTCATTAATAATTTTGTTATAGGGGAAGTACAAATCATTTGGCGGCTTATCCTTTCGAGCAGAACCAAACGGATTCGTTCTCCGAATGTAAATATTCACGAAAAGCGGTTTTTAGTGTTTATCGATTTTTAAGGAGGGCGATCGGGTCCGGGGGGTTCGCAACACGTTCGAAACGTTGGAGGAATCTTAGGTCGTTAGTCACACCTGTGTCATCTCTTAACCCCCTCAAAGTTCGAGGCATTTCCAATAACTACATCTGTCATTTTCCTCTTCGAGTTTTGGATATATATCGCTTTTCGAACTTTACCGTCCGGAAATATTGGCTTGAAACGGACAAAAAAGGGGAACTTAAAAGCATTCAAACTCGTGAAATATTGGAGATTCTTTTTTTTTAAAGCACTTTTTTGTTCGCTTAACTACATGCCCTCTATTGTTTGTCCCCGATTTTTAATTCGGGAAGCAGGAAGGTCGATTCTCCAGCAGGATCCTTCCAAAAAGGTTTCCGATACCCATAATGGGTACAACATTACTTCGGTAATGCGTGAGGGAATACATGAGGGGTATCTTTGGCATTGCATGAACGTCGTGGGAAGGTCCAGGAAGGTATAAGAGGTGATTGGTGGGAGGGTCCAAGAAAGTAGGGGAGGTGATTGGAGAGTGGTGGAATGTTGGAGGAGGGTAGGGGAGGTGATGAGAGAGTGATTTGAGATGGCGGAATGTAGGGGGAGATTGATTTTATGTGGTGGAATGTTAGGTGGGGGGCATTTCATATTCTACCTTATTGTCTTTAACCAAACAAAAACCAAAAGCGACTGTTTTTCTCGTCTATAAATAGCATTCTTTTCTTTGCCAACTGCCCCCAGTCTGCTCTCATTTTTTCCCCTAGTTTTACATATTTTGTTTTGATAAAATGTCCTCTCGTAGGAAATGTTATTATGGAGATACCCTAGTAGACGTACTATTATCATAATGAAGGTTTGCAGTCTGGTAAAAGGGGGCAATTGTTGAAACAAGATGGTTTCGAAAGGTTGAACCGTTTTCCCCTTTGTCCAAACATTGAAAATCAGAGACAATCAAAGGACCGGGAAAGGGAAAACTGTCGGATGATTGGCCTCGGTTTTCTTCAATTTCGTTTGTTTAAAGGGAGAAGAGCTACAGGCTACAGCAGCCGGGGAGAAGCAAAATATTGACATTGAAAGAGTGGAGACTGTAAACACTTCCTACGCCTTGTAACCATTACGAAAACAATCGAAATTCCTCCCCGCGGAAAAAAAAGGGCAGAAAAAACAGGGAAGTTATCGCTTGGAACGAGTCCAGTTTAGTATTTTGCAATATTCATTATAGGCTGGAAATATGACTGGTGCAGAGATATGGACTCCGGAGCGATATATTTCCTAGTCTTACCCCTGGACCACAACCAAATTTCTTTTCCTTTGTTAATTTTTCAAAAAACTTTTTTGTTTTAAAGCTCTTATACATGAAAAGGACAAAAGCCGATAATAAATTAGGATGAAAAAGGAATTTTCAAATAAGGCCTTGAATTATTTAAACGGTGGCCGTTTGGGGATGTAAAAGGACTGCGGATTGTGTCGATATCCCGAGGGAGAGGCTTGTTTAACCGCAGG
The DNA here is from genome assembly GCA_018703685.1 of Orius laevigatus. Lineage (NCBI taxonomy): Eukaryota > Metazoa > Arthropoda > Insecta > Hemiptera > Anthocoridae > Orius > Orius laevigatus. The sequence continues at coordinate 56,596 of JAGWEN010000489.1, read as the reverse complement.
GAGGGAAGTGATTGCTTCGAATAGAACATCCCTTAAGGGTTCTTCTGAGGGTGAGGGTGCAGAACGGGTGGGTGTTCTTTGTTCAGGAAAACCATGTAAATTTACGCCCCGGCAATTAACACTTGGGAATTCCAGATTTAAAAAAAACATACCCCCCACGTTAAACTTTACCAGTTGGAACTTTTTAGTATAAACCTCAGAGGGTGGAAAATGGAAAGATAAAAGAGTATTCGAATTTTGCGCTCAGACGTTCACATGACGCGCTAGGTAATCTTTAGTTTCTTGTGTTCCCAATAGAATGCGTTTTGTGAGTCTGTGATTCATTTTTTATGCATCTAATGTATTGTTCTGGTCTGAAAATTTTCCATCCAATGTTTTTCCCTCGTATATGTCACCTTCATGAATAATTCATCAAAAAAGAGGAAGTAAGAAACGTCTATTTATGTCAGGGAAATAAGCCGTCATGACACCTGGCTTAGGACACGAGGATGAAAAAAAATGGTCTACATCCAGGTCACTTGTGAATTGTGACATCCGAGAGTATTTAATTCAGGAGAGGAAGAAAAAAAAAGTTTCGAAATTCTCTTATTATTCAAGGCTCGGGAGAAAGATGAGAACGTTGTAGTTGAACCTGGTTACAAGCAAAGGTTGTTATGCCGCTCCTATGTTAAAGTCTGACCTCTCTTGAGTTTAAAACAAGAGCGTGGTAGCCGAAAGAGTCTCGAGGGAAAGATTGAACGTCGGAACAACGTACAGACAACGGCCTTTCTTAACTTAGTGCCTTAAAAAGAGCTACTTTTTCCAACCAGACATTCCATTAATTTAACAAATGCCAATTAGGTAGCGAGTTGGGAAACTAAAGTTTTTTTGTTCCCACTACGTGACTGAAGAAGTTTAAATTTGTTTAAGCAAATGGGACCAAAAAGTCTTTGTCCGGCGCATTGAATAAAGTATATAGCCTATAAAGTATATAAGTATAAAGTCTACCTACCTACCTATATAAAGGTAATATAAAATTAAGGGTTTGGAGTAGGGGGAGTAGGGTTCGTGATGTTGGTAGGAATATGGATGGGGTAAGGTCATTAGGGAGAGTCCCTACTCTGCATAATATGGGTGAGGGTAGAGATAAAAGGGAAAGTAGGGTTATTAGACTATGGTTATTAGGGAGAGTAGGGGTATTATGGAGAATTGGGGTATTCGGGAGAGTAGGGACATTAGGGAGAGTAGGTGTATTAGGGAGAGAAGGTGTATTAGGGGGATAGGGTAATGGATTAAAGAGAATAGGGTTTTAGGAAGAGTAGGGCTATTAGGGAGAATAGGGTATTAGGAAGAGTAGGGCTATTAGGGAGAATAGGGTATTCTTATTAGGGTAGGCTTATTAGGGAGAATACGGTATTAGGAAGAGTAGGGCTAGTACCGTGAATAGTGGTATTAGGGAGAGTAGGGATATGAGGTAGAGTAGGGTATTAGAGAGACTAAGGTTAGTGAGGTTGGTAGGAAAATGGGTGGGGTAAGACTAGTAGGGAGAGTTAGACTTACCGAAGAATATGGGTGAAGGTAGGAATGTAAGGGAGAGTAGGGTTATTGGTGAAGGTAGGGGTGGTGATGTTGGTATATAGGTCGGGGTAGTGATATTGCTGCAGGTAGGGGTGTCGATGGGAAAGCTGAAGTTATACTAGAATTTTTGTTGAGTTCATAAATACCATCGACTTGTGTCAATGAAGAGATACTCCAACTATCCAGATCCGGCTTATTCAAGAATCCTTTTGTTTAAACAATACCGTTGTTTTTAATGAAGTCCTCTTTTTCTCATATTTCCATCTCCGGATTGTATTTTGTTAAACGGCCGAATAAAACGGGCTATAAACAAAATTTACAGCTATATGAATAAAGTAAATGCGGTGGGATAATGGGGCAATAAAGTCTGGTTGAACGACATGGAGTCGAGAGGAGAACCACTCACGCTCGCATAAAGTTAAAGGTTGATAGAAAATTTCGGTTATCTTCAAACCGTTCATTGCAGAGGATTGTTTTCGGGCAAACGTGTAGCTGACCAACTATCCTCGAGGTTGGGATATAACGCTTGAAAATGAATCCACATATGTTATTTTTTATGTTTAATATAGCTTAGCTAACTAAAAAAATATTGTTTTATTTGAAGAATGGCGACAACATGGGAAGTGCCTTTTGTTTGCGTTCTAATGGTCACAATTCTATATCGGTTTATATTTGTATCTGTAATCACAGTGGTCGAGCCAATAAAGAAAGCCCAAGATGCTTACGTCCGCGCTCTCTATCCAGACGACAGCTATGACATCAAAAGTTTGATCGAATCGTTCAACAAGTCCGGACTGACTGCATTGCCGACTCCTCCGCCGTTCAGAGCACCGGAGGAAGCCTCGGTGGAAATCTCGTTTTCGTTTTCGAAGAACCGCACAGCCGAAGACATGCCTTGGAGGGAATTCGAAACGGACGAGTTCATCGGACTATTCGTTCTTCTCGGGATCGAACTGGTCGTCATGATTTTGTACGTGATCGAATTCATTTTAGCGCTCGTTTTCGTCTACTTTTACGACAAAGAGGTCCAGTATTTGAACTATTGGATTATTGCAAGGATGTGTTGCTTCTTCCTCAATTTCAATGGCATCGCACTCTATTGCACAGCCATCATAATGCTAGAGCCTTTTCCTCAACAGTGGCTACTTTACGGCGGACTTGTATTCTGCATCATAGTCACATCCGCCGGAATTTTCACCGCTGTCATGGCGATCCAGAAAGTCAAAAAAATCAATTAATAAAAAATAGGTTGTTGGTTTTGAACAGGAATTTAAACAAAACACGTGTAGTATTTAGTAGTTTAGAAAAAGAAGATTTGGTGGAGATTTTGAGGGAGCTATGGTTTTCTTTTTATTCATCCCTGTACTCGTGTTCAATGTTTATTCTGTTGCGTCTCTCGCATACGACACTTACCGTGTCGGAAGGCGATTGCATAAAGCATACAAAAAAGGACTCTTACGGCCGGCTTTCAAATGGGCCAACAGGGAATTGAAAAAACTTAAAAAAAGAGAGGAAGAATTGGAAGATAAGATGGAAGAGTACGAAAGATTATTGGAAAAATACAAAGATGGTACTTTGACCGAAGAAGAGAGAAAACGTTTTTTTCTTTTTAGATGTAAATTTCCAAGGCTAAGAGAGACTGTTGAAGAGTGGGCCGCTTGGTTTCGCGAAAAAGCAACTGGTCTTTTTAAAGCTAATCCGATAGATAAAGAAGGATGGAAAAAAGAGGACAACGTTGATTTCGTCGGCGTGTTGATTCTTATGGGAATCACTTACTTGTCCTTTCTAGTCTCAATCATCGAAATCGCTCTTTTCCTCATGTTCTATTTTCTTTACGTCCAAGATATCAAAAACCGAGCTCGAATGCTTAAAAGTTGGCTTGTCGCTAGATTCTTCTGCTTTATTTTTTCCATATGCGTTGTCGCTCTTTACATTCTGGCGATTTTAAAAACCCCGAAGGGTTTCGCTGATGAATGGCAACTTTATGTGGGATTGGGGGTCTTCGTGCTTATACTCGCTTTTGGGATTGTCACTGCTGTACTGGCTATATTGAGAATTCATCGGCACAACCAAGAAGTCATTGCTAGCCAAAGGGGTTCGATAATACCCTGGGCTTTGTTGAAATAGTCCAAAGAATGAACCAAAATAAAGAAACTAACCATATTTTGTCTTATGACACCCCATAAGTGGGGTGTGGTGGAGCCACTGAAGATGCAGGGTCAAAATGGGCTTTCTAGAAGCTGGGGGAGGAAAAGAAGGTTTTCGTCGGGGAGTACTCCATACAACTACAATGTTGAAATTTCCTGGGACGCTCACTAGATGTTCCGGAATCAATGAAGAAGCGAAGGTGGCGCTATCGTTAGAGGTTGCGTTTGGTGGAGTTAAGTATGTACCACTGGCAACACTAGACGATTGGCTACTTGCGATAGTTGGCTATTTGCGCACCATATGATCACTACGAATATTTAATTAAAAAATAAAAACATTAGATAATTCGTTATCGTAGTTTATTGAACATGGTTTTTCCATTCATACTTGCAGGGATAGTTGCTTATAACATTTTTACTGCTGCACGTACGGGTTATTCGCTTTACCGAACTGGAAGGATACTGTACCACGCTATAAACAACGGCTTAAGACGTCCTCCTTGGAAATGGCTGTCCAAGGCATACAAGAGAGCGAAGAGAAAATGGAATAAAATGGAAGATCTTCCCGAGTATAGTGAAGACGATTTATATTATGACTTCAGAGAATTACCTGTTTTGAATTGGTTCTGCAGAATTCCCGAATCGTTTGATTCTAAATCGTTCGATTACTTCAAAATAGATAAAAATCCGACGGATAAAAAATGGAACAAAGAGGACAACATCGATTTCGTCGGTTTTTTGATTCTTATGGGAATTACATACTTCTCGTTTTTAGTCTCAATCATTGAAGTCGCCCTTTTCCTCATGTTCTACCTAATTTACTACAAAGACGTCCAAAATAGAGCTAGGATGCTTAAAAGTTGGCTTGTTGCGAGATTCGTCGGCTTCATTTTCTGCATTCTGCTTGTCTCCATGTACGTTTTCGCTATAGTCGATACACCAAAAGGATTCGCAGACGCGTGGCAGAACTACTTGGGTCTTGCAATCTTCCTCGTTGTATTCGCCATCGGTGTTTATACTGCGGTGCTTGCTATTTTAAGAATACATCGTCACAACAAAGAAGTTTTGGCCAACAAAAGAGGTTCGATAGTGCGCTGGGCTTTAGGTAAATGAGACCACATGTTTAAATTATGTATCAAATAAAGAAATTCAAGAGGAATTGCTTAATTTTTTGGTTCAACTGCATCCATGTGAAAAGGCCAACATCGTTGAACGAAGCGTGGCCAAATTATGTTGGAATCGGTATCTTCTTTGTGGTGTCTATTATAATTTACGTGGCAGTTTTGAAACGGCACAGCAAGAGACGATGTCTAGTTGTCAAAATTGAAAATCATGACCCTAAGCCCCTTCTTTAACTCGCTCTAATAAATTATACGCAATTAAAAGGACAAATGACTTAGGGCCGACGGTAGGCCTGAACCTTCCTTGATAAATAATCGTAAACGATGGTTTCGTTGGGTGAGGCTAATGCGATGGGGTTTCGGGAGTTGATGTGCTCTCGCCCGGAGGCTCATTAAGTCCAACAATTAGCTCATATGTTAATGGAAGGTGTCCCTAAAACCCGTTATAAACTTCCGATGCTTAAGATGGTAAATCAAGCTCTGAAGAACAAAACCGTCATTGAGAATAGCGAATTTTGCATAGTGTATAAGCTATAAAAACTGACTCATTTATGTTTAATTTATGTTAACGTTTAAGTGGCTATTAAAGGTTAAAAAATGTCTTTCGGAGCCGTTAAGAGCCGTTGTTTTGACCGTTTACGAACGTAAAGCTCGATCCCCTTCCTCGTCTTCATGTTCCATACAAGGCGGGTATGACAGTCCTGGAAAGTTAACAGTTCGAAATAGGCAGTAATCAGGCGTAAATCCGTTTAAGGGTCTATAAAGGAGGGAAAGGCGGGGGTCCGGAGGAACACTTGGAACCGTTCCAGGGAGCCGAGTAGATTACCGGAGAGCCGCAGAGTCACTAATTACCTGTACAATCCGTGGACTATTGTTCCCCATTAGCATAACAAGAGGGGCCATGCTGTTCACATATTACAGAATACAACCATCCTACCTTACTCAAATTATTCCTTTAGTGAATTTTCTTCAAAATTTCGTCAATGGGGTGTTTGTTGATTTATGTAAATCACAAGGTGGTGTTTTGTTTATTGGCTTTTTTTCTGGACACGAACGTTCGTTTTTCACATGCGCTCCGAATTTCATATGATGTAAAACAGTTGTTTTGCTCGATGAACACGAAAGACTTAATAAATCTCGCGTTAAATTTAATGAATCACGAAGTTTTTTTGATAAGAACAAGAACATTTTTCTGATGTCAGCAACTGAGGAGCGAGAGTTGGCGATAATACGCTAAACACAACACAAGCTAGCAAAAGGTGGACGAAAACGAAACAGGACAATGGCAAAAGGAGGTACCCAGTTGCTATGCTGTAGTAGCAGCTTGAGAAATTTACTCAAAAGGTCGGTTAAATCAGAAAGCTCACCAACAACGTCATGCTTATGTTAGTAATGAATGATTCTATTGCTGCAAGAGTAATTTTATTGTCCTTTAGTCCCTCTAGCTTCTCTCGTTGTTCTACTTTTCGCCTAATTCAACATCTTGATGCTAAACAACATCCGTACAACATGCCGCGCATATGAACAAAAATTTAAAGAAAACATAAACGATTTCTGTTTCTAGAATAATTACAGCGAGGACAAAGTCTCCTGTTTCGGATCCAAACTCTTTTTTGACAATCAGCTGCGTAACCAGGACGATATAAGCGCAGCAAAGGAGTATAGCAATTGGGCTTAAAATCAAAGTCAAAAGGTTGACGAATAAGACGAGTTTTAAGATTGTGATGAATATACCGATTATGAAGATGGTAAAGCTGGCAATGAAAAGAAGAAATCTGTGTCCGGTTATATCGAGTGGTCCATAACGGGCGGACAAGCACATTACGATCGTTAACACTGCAGTGACCAAAAATGCGATGTAGATGACCTGGATCTCGAAAAAGGAAGCGAAGGCTGCCAAAGAGCAAGCGCAGAACAGAGTGTAGTACATTAGCAAGATAACATTACATGGAGAGTTTCTTCTGGGAGCTTCGCAGCATGTAAGGGTGAAAAAAACGATAAAGGAAAGAAGAACCATCATATACATGAATTGGTGGTTTTCGTTGAGCCATTCCATCGTCGTTTCTTCAAAAGTCAATACAAAAACGATTAACGCTATGAAAAGCATTTGAAGTGAAACGACCAGAAAAATTTTCGAAGCGAATTTCCTCTTTTCATTCTGGTCTTCAACTGGGGTTTCATTTTCAAAATTTTCAGGGTTTTCGGGGTCACCCATTACAACAACTGATTGTCAAATAGTTATAATTGTCAAAAAATATATGATGGAAATGGATATTGTGGATCCTCGACAGCTTGTTGGTTTATCAGGGGTGTTAGGGACATATTTTTTGATCCAGTCTAACTTTGGACAAATGTACATGAAGACCCCAACGGCTGTTTTACATTTTATCTTCTTTGATCCAAAAGCGTAAGGATTGCACATGTCAGGTGGGTATCCAGCATGGGCTACGCCGACGGCTTTGTTGTCGCATAGCAAAACACTGCCGGAGTCTCCAGCACAGATGCCATGTCCGGTTCTTTCTTTTAAGCAAACCAGCCTTCTGTTTATGAACCTGAAATCGAATTTTAGGGAGGAAAACATGATAATCAACATACGCCTTAAAACACTTGCAAGCTCTGTCTCCATGGCCTGCTGAAACATTCAGTTTTCTCAATTCTTTCACAGCGTCTTCATCTACTTCCGTACTCCCCCATCCTGCAGCCAAACATGATCTGTCATACATCTCATTTTGAGGCCACTCATCCCCAGACAATTCGACCAATTTCACTTTATCTGTTATATCAAAAGGATCGACCTAAAAGAAATTCCAGCATATTCTACTAATCGGTGTACCTTAATAAGACCGAAATCGTTTTTATAATATTTTCCTGATAAATAATTTTCATGAACGTGTACATTTAAAGCTTTCCTTTTTTGGCCTTCCATGTCTGTCTTATCAATCCCAGCGTGTACTTCCTTAAGAACAAAGAATATTGTATTCTCGAATGTGTTACGCCTACCACATCTGATATCTTGCCAATGTCAGTAGAAAGGCAATGAGCTGCAGTCAGAACCCAGGATTCGTTGATAAGAGCACCAGTGCATAATGATTCAGCTGATGGGAGTCAAAAAGGGTTATAGCCAAAAATTAGATGTTTTGGTCAGGCAGATTACCTGAACCGAAATGTTTTGATGTGATTGTTATGACGATCCTTGTAACATAAGGAACCTCTTCGATTTTCGCTATTTGACCTTCTGCTATTCGGGGATCTTCTACATCTCCGGAACTGATACAAAATGTCATCAAAATAATAACTTTTATAAACATCTGCCCGTTTCTTCTGTAGAGTCCTGAATTTTGGAGAAAGTTTGAGTTTAATATCTTTACCAGCTCAAGATCACCTTTATCTTCTTTGTTGGGGTGGGTGGAAAAATTGGATCCCAGATTCCAATATTGCTTCTTCGTAAAAAAAATTATGATAACCTGTAAAAATAAACGGTCCCAACCGTAAAAACGTTCCGCTAATATAATAATCCAAGTTTATAACGTCCTAAAAGCATTATCGTCTGGAATATGTTGTGACGCTTTTCTCCGATTATAATCCCAACGCACGTACATCGCATAAAATAATGTTTTCCCATTTACTCCTTTCGGGAAACCGATGAATGAACGGCGATAAAAGCGTTAAGGTTAAAAACTCATGAAACTTAAGGTTTCGCTCAGTCGCGCACACGATCGACCGTCATAACAATGGACGCTAACGACTCCGGACTTGGAAACTGGACGTTTATGGAAATTGTGTTAACTCGAGAATAAATTTACTCGGAATTGAGTATTGTTATTCTGGGTGATTCTTTAGAAAAGACATCGTATTTAACGTGTAATTTTACCTTCTTCACGATAAGTTTTATTGAGAATCATCTACACATAAACAGATGTATTTTATTTCGAAATTTTTTTTCACAAGTTTTGGCTTTTATGATGCTCTATGGTTCGTTCCGGACTTTTCGGTCGGTGTATTCCTGAAATGGAGGGTCTGTTCGAGGTTTTCTCCTGGGGGTCTTCAAGAGTCGATCTTCTTCTTCCGCGTCTATCAAAATGTTCGTAAATCTCCTCCAATGTTTTTCCTTTCGTATCGTAAACTTTGAGGAGGTAGAAAACAGAGAAAAGCGAGACGACCGAATATATGGTGAAGTTGACGAACGTCAAGCGGTGCTGGACGAAAACCATGAAGAGTTTAGCGTTGATTATGTTCAAGGAGATTTGCACGAAAGCGATAATGCTGAGCGATTTCGATTTTATATGCGATGCGAATATTTCGCCGTTTATAACACCTGGTATGTACTGAAGGCCTAGTGAGAAGAAAGCCGTTTCTACAGAGACGCTTATGTACGGGATGAAATTGTAAGATCTCACGTCGACTTTCGTCCTTTCCAATAGAAAAAACCAAACCGCGGAGCAAACGGAAAGGACGAAAGTTCCCAAAGAGGAGATTACAAGGAGCTTCCTTCTTCCTACACGGTCTATAAAAGTTGCCGACAACGTGTTAAATATGGCGGAAACCGAGAAGAAAAATAAGGGGAATATCCTCGGCTCGATGAAGCTGTCGAGTAGAATACCGCTGTACGCTTGGAGAGGTGTATTGGCTGATATCTTCTGAAAAACGCATATAATTAATGAAAAAAATAAAGCCTGGCGAGTAGAAAAGTCTTTGCAGATATCAAGAAATTTCGGAAACTTCATGTGTGCTTCATTAAAAAGAACTGCATCTTCAAACTCTTTTTTTCCAGCTTCGCTTTCCCCTCTGAACCATGTAAATCGTATAAGCGCCTTCCTTACATCGAATTTTCTCAAATAGAAATAAGGAGTTTCCGGTATCAGAAACAAAAGAAGCAATTGGAGAATCGTGACAATGAAATTGAATAAAGCTAAGCCTTTGTATGTGAGAAAAATCGACAGAGCGATTTCAACGATTGCGCCTATCATGTTGAAAATGGACATCAAAGCTAAAATCGTTCCTCGATTTTTGGGCGATGAGACTTCAGCGAGATATGGTCCGTTGGCGAGTCCGCTGATCGAAAGCCAGAAACCGAAGAGAACCATAGCGCAATAGATGCCGACACTGTTGACAAATAGAAGGACGATGATCCATCCCAAAAGGGCAAATAGGATGCCGAATTTTAACGTTTTCGCCTTCCCAAGTGCGTTCTCGATCATCGAAAATGGCGCTAGTGCCGCCAGTTGGCCGACGTACATGAAAACGACGCTCAACGAAATCTCGTCCAGATTCAAGTGTACCAGATGCCCCTCTTTAATGACGTTCGGAAATATCGCAGACGGCCACGCTCCGCATAATCCTCCAGTCCATGAATTCAAAGCGACTATTAAAACAAACAATTGTATACTAGCAATTTTTTAATTTTTTTTTACCCATTAGTACGTTCACTTTCGATCCGTATTTTCCAGGCAGAAATTTTTGCATCTTTTAACAATATTATAATTTGGAATTTTTCACCTGATATTTTACATTTTTGCAAAAAGTTGTCCACCTGAACGCTTTAGCTTCCATAATTTCCACAATTTTTGGCCGATTTTATTGATATTTATACCGTTGGAAAGCTCTTTTAAAGAGCTACAAAAGTTAATAAATGCATAAAATCGCTCAGACCACTTCTTAAGCCTCAAAAATGGATCTGAAGATGGTCGACTTAGTCGTCCAAAAATGAAGATCCCTCAGAATGAAACGAAAAAAACAGAAAAGTAATTTTTTCCAAATTGTTTTTCTCAATTTGATTCTTTTTTACCGGATATATTGTTTCGTTTTTCTAAATATTTCCCTCCTTTTAGGCCCCTCACATAAACTCTCATTTTCTTTTAATAGCTTCTATTCCGCAAGAAGCTTTTATAAGGAAAAATATAAAAAGAGGTTATAAATAACTTTATTGTAACTTCTAAAACCTTATTTACTTTTATAAGGGAGGGAGCAATTGTTTTATGGAACGTCGATGTTGCACAAAAAAGGAAGTTGACTCTTAATCTTATTACGAGAATAATTGAAAAGATACGAAAAAGTAATCTTGAATATTTGTCAAAGGAAACCTAGCTTTTCAGTTTTAAGAGTCTTAAGTCGAAGTAATTCCCATCGACAATGCTTCTCGAACAACTAACTAACAAAAGGGACCCTGTTAATTAAATCTAGGCTCGAATTTATTTGTTTTTGCCGTTCAGGAGAAAACGAAAGGAAAAGGGGTTTGGTAATTGAAATGATAAAGTATGTGTTGAAGGGTGAAGAAAAAGGGGGGTGGGTGAGGGGTGGGGAGTCATTAGATGAGACTTGGCCGCCGCCCAAACCAAGGCCTTCATCTTGTTACTTTTATTTATGTCCGCCCTTGTCCGAAACCCTTATGAGTACCCCTAATTACCTTCTTGCCCTTTTCTACATCCCCTACTCAAGTTCTTGTAAAAAATGTAGGGAAACCTTATTGAGACAACGTTCGGATGAATCACAAAAGGTTTTTCTTTTGCTTGGAAGTTCTGGAAGGTAGCTAGAGGAATGGTAAGGAGTTGTTGGGGATGATTGCTTAGCCTTTGGACTTCTGAACATTTTTATTTAAAATTGTCCTCCCTGACAAAAGGGACTATTTCGCCTCTTTATTCGCCGGAGACGGTGACATATTGTTGTTTAACTACTCTCAAAATACATTTTCGTAGAATTTAGATTAAGGAAGAGGCCGCAACGTGTACAAACTTTTCCCACCCCATCACCGCGGGACGAGCGGTTATAAATTATAATTATAAATGCCAAACTTTGCTATGTACTTTTCCAAAACTCCTACCCTATACTTTTCCTCCTCTATTACAATATTCATGGTGCTCTGTTTTTCAATAATTGTTGGATAATCAAACTTTTTTTTGTTTTAAACTTTTAAATATCGAACATAGTTTACTCTGAGTTGTTCACGGACAATTAGACGAGGTTTCCCTTAGATTCTAATCTCTCCTGAGAGCCCTCCCTGGGAACCCTAACTCCGTTGCAAATTTCATTGGCAAACTTTTTCGGTCATGCCTTCTTCCCCCGCTCTTTTCGCCCCTTTCGCTATTTAATTAAATTTTAAGATAAGTCCTTAGGGAGGCCCATCCCCTTCAATTTCACCCTCAGAACTTCCAAGTTTAAAAAATTAGCCAACTTGGCTTGTTTAAAAATGGGATTTTTGACATTGCAGGAACTGTGTTTTGTACCTCAATAAGCCATAATTTTCCAATAATGGATCTTCAAAAATAAACTGGGGGTTGGGTTTCACTTTTCCATTTATTGTTGATTTATTATTAAATATTTTAAGATGGAAAATTGACATGGAACGTTTCTTGATCTGATGCTTTAATAATGTGGAGTCAAAGGATGGAAAATTAATTGCAGGATTCATTAGTTTCCTCGAGAAAGGAGCTTGCGTTGAGTAAATATGATTTAAAATGTCGTTGAAAGTTAATAAAGGCTTTAGGCCATTGTCTCAATCCTCTTCGTGTTTATATGCGACTGTAAACACAGTTTTGTAATTAAATTTTCAGGTCCGTTGCGGGTGGCGGGCTAGAAGGGACATACCCGGCATTCCAGCGTCGGGCCGTCTATTTCACACGGAATTACCTTCATATGGTGGGGAGGATGGTGGTGCAACATAAGGAGTATTTTTCCGAGGGCTATAAATAACGTCGGTGTACGTTTTAAACGCGTTTTTCACGGTGAGAGGGGAATTGATGGATTCGCCAGCTCGAATGTCACGAAAGTGAAAAATAAACTACCGTGGAGGGGAGAAATAGCGAGTTCGAAACTACCCTCGCTTAAAATAACACTGGGGGTTGAATTCTTTCGTTCTTTTGTCGAAGGTTAAAATATCTGGGTTCAAAAGTATACAGACATAGAGAAGAGGCGAAAAATTGAGTCCTGAGAGAAAAGGTTCCTCAGGGCTGGTCTGGGTGAAATGATGATTGCATTTCCTTTTAGGCAACGTTGGAGTGTGTCTGGTCTGGGTAATTATAGAGGAGTAACCCCCAAAACTGGAACTTACATAAAATGGGTTCTCTACTGACCAATCCACTAACACTAAATAGGTACCCCTACACCACGTCCACGCACCACCCCAACCTTCCTCTACCTCCCCCCATACACCCTCCATCTCATACCCCCTCTCCATACCCTCCTTCTTTTAACCTTCCTTTTCCTACCCCCATTCCCCTCAACACTCCTTACTTCCATACCCCCTTCCCATACCCTCCTTCTCCTCCTGTCACTACCCTCCTTCCTCTATCTTCAGTCCTCTACCCTCCATTCTCCTACCCTCCTTCCGCTACCCTCCCGCCCATTCTTTCCTTCCCAATCTCTCCCCCCATACCTTCCTTCCCCTCTCCACTGTAATCTACCCTCCCTCACATACCACTCTCCCATCACCTCCCCAACCCCCCTCGCGCCTACTCCCACATCCCCCCTACCACCATTACACTCTCATTCAAACTGGCCCAATTTGTGATAAATCGCCCTATCAAGCCCGATGTATAGTAGTCCAATCTGCAAGAAAAACAGGAATAAGTGAACAAGCAATCAGGCAGACTGGAAAATGAAAAAAACCAGCTTTTCCACACAAAAATTTTCATATTTTGGTGTTCGATTCCGGTAGGAAATGAATGTAATGGGAAAATGTTTAGGAATGGAGAAAAACAGAGTCGTTTACTCGAGTTTTGAATTTTATTTAACGTCGGGGAATGGTTTTTAAGCCTCGGGAAGATCGTTTAATAAGAGCGAACGGTTAGTGGCGGGAAAATTGCTTCTCCGCACGGCGCTCCGTCGGATTTTCTCCGTTTCCCCGGAGCGAACATTCCTGGGTGGAAGGGGGGAGGGGAGGTTTCGTCGTCGCATTACGAACCCCTTAATGGATTCAAATCCCTTTTTTAAAAAGGGTTCCGGGTTCCCGCGATGGCCTCCCTTTTTTATGCTGCGTCTTATCAGCAGAGTTTGAATTCCCGGACATTCCCCGAGAATATTGTCCTCAGACTTTTAAAAGAGCGCGATATCGTTTTGAAAACGTTCGTTTTAACCGAAAAAAGGGTTTTTCTCTATTGTAAAATTAATCGGGTCTATCTCAACTGGCAATCTTTATGTACTCCGTTGTTCCTTTTTATATTTCCTCGAATCTACTGCTTTCATTTCCTTAAAAACTCTTAATTAAGACACTTTAATTTTTTTGTTTAAAAAAGGCAGATATTTTATCTGCCTAATCGCTAGAAAAAAGAGCAATTAATCAAACAAAACGTCTTCGAAAGTAATTATTGCATACTGCAAGATGCAATTAAGATAAAAGGCTGAAAAACGTGTCATTACGAATGCACCATGCGTTAAATAAGAGAAAAATGCCTTTGCAACAAAGAAAGGTGGAAAAAAGCACCCCCCTCCTTTTAGCTATGAATTATGATTTACACATTTTCTAAAGTGATGAAATTCCATTGAAGAGTTATGTAACGGTCAAAGTCCACTAAATAGGTGGGGGTGGTGTTGGGATGTGCAGTGACCTAGAGGGTGGTTGGAGGTGAGGAGGTGGCGGATAGGGGTGGAAAGAGGTTGGGGGAGGTGGGAGGAAAGGGTAGTGGGGGGGTCCTGCAGGTAAGAGGAGGTAGGGGAGGTAAAAGGCACTGAGTAGTGGTCAAATGGTGGTGGGTGGTGGGTGGTCGGTTGTCGGTGGTCGGTGGTCGGTGGTCGGTGGTCGGTTGTCAGTGGTTGGTGGTTGGTGGTAAGGGGTGGTTGGTGGTCAGGGGTCGGTTGTCGGTGGTGGTTGGTGGGTGGTCGGTTGTAGATGGTAGGTGGTCGGTTGTCAGTGGTTGGCGGTTGGTGGTCAAGTGGTGGTTGGTGGTCAGTGGTCGGTTGTCGGTGGTGGTCAGTGGTCGGTTGTCGGTGGTGGTTGGTGGTCAGTGATCGATTGTCGGTGGTGGTTGGTGGGTGGTCGGTTGTCGATGGTAGGTGGTCGGTGGTCGGTTTTCGGTGGTCGGTTGTCGTGGTGGGTGGTCGGTGGTCGGTGGTTAATCGGTGGTGGGTGATCGGTGGTCGGTTGTCGATGGTCGGCGGTCAAGCGGTGGTGTGTGGTCAAGTGGTGGTCGGTGGTTGGTGGTTAAAGATGGGTATACTTCTCCAAAGTACGGACTTGCACATTTGCGATTGCGAACTGCAATGTGTTCTTAAAAATTTAAACAATCATAAATTCATACATCAAAATAAAAAAAAATCGAGAACTAGCTTTTTCACCCTTATCGAAAGCCATAAAGCAAAGCGCGATATTGTTCGAACCATTTCGTCCCCTCTTTAAACGGCTCCAATTTATCCGAAAAGTGCGAAGAGGCCGATGGAAAGAGGGAAATATCATAACGGCCCTCCCGACTCCCCGAGTTTTCTCCGCTTTCCCGTAAACTCCGGGTAATGTAAGCAGGAAGAACGATAATGCGAAGTCCGTATGGGCCTCAGCTGGAGCCATATACGAAAAATCCGTTAACGCCACTTCCTTTAACAACAAAATAAAGAATTTTTTTAAACAAAAAAATTCATTTCAGTTTATTTGAATATAAAATTGCTTTCCCTGTTTATTCAATTGATCCGGACAACAACTAAACAAACTAAACAAACATTTTGTCAATTTTAAAAACAAAAAATAAGCCATAAAAGTGATGTTTTTACGAGAGTAAGTTTAACTGTAAGTTCGATATCGTTTAGATCTGAGGCTATAACTAGGGCTCAAACGTTTAGGTCGTTAGCAGGGGCGTATTTACACCCGAGCTCTTTTCTATCCCGTAAGTCCGTCCCTGTCTGATCTCAGTTCACGATATCGGCCCCCGAGAAAGAAAATTGCGACTTTAACACCTGATGCCCACCATCGAATTCAATTCACCGTTTTCTTCCTTCCCACACTTTAATTAAATTATAACAATTTTTCAGATTCCACACCTTAAAATGAAAATTCAGTGGTCCCTTTATTTAATTTTTTTTTCCCTCCTCTACTGTCTAAATTCCAGGGGTGTGTAAATAATTTAGAATCCCCTCATATAACCGGCCCTTGTGGGAAACATAAATCACTATACACTCAGAAGCCTTGGCGTACATGATTGTTTAATGAAAGTCGAGGAGAGGCCGGGAGTTTTGGAGTTTTCGGCCTACGGGAACGCGCCACCGCACCGCGAAAATTGAAAACAGACGCCCGTCCAATTTTCCCACACGAAACCCTTAGGGATTTCTTTTTTCCCCGGACTAATTTTACTGTTAAAAGCGGTTTTAGTCAAACTTGTGTCCCACTATTAAAGCCAAAGGGGGACTAATTGTCCCCATGTTGCGGTCCAGCAATCAACACGATTACTGCATCAGCGCTAATTGCTAGAGCATCCGAGGCGAGCGGATACAACAGTTTTCGATCCTCAAAATTAACGTTAAAACGTTTAGTAAACAAAAATTGTTATATCAATAGACTAAAAGCAGCAATTTATTTGAGTCAGGAAATTTCAAAACATGCATTATCGCATTACTGGATTCTTACAGCTAAAAATGTTTGCTATACAGGGGGTGCCAGATAGATTGAACAAGCCGATTATCTGCCAAACTTTTGACCTGACAAAAAAAACTATCTAAGTAAACTCCCCTCAGAATTTAGTGAGGAATCGATTGGGATCAATAATTTTTGGATCTGTCATACAGGGTGCTCCAGAACTAACCTAACTTCATTATTTTAAATACGAACCCTATGTTTTGACGATAGAAATCGACTCGACGCCTAATTTCCAGTCAATTTTACTTAAAACACTTTTTTGATAGGACCAAACGTTCCTGAGCTACGAAAGAACCTGACGATAACAAGTATCCCAAGGAATGTTTTGTAATTATACTTCATAAAATGTCAAACTAATTCATTCGTCATTCACCTATTTTCTCACGGATAGAAGCTTCTAATGAAAACAAGTGGCCTATGACTTAACGAATTTTAATCATTAAATTAAGTATAACAGTCCCAACTGGGAAGCTTCGTTTTTTTAATGTGTTTATGCATTGAAAAGTGTAAAGTGAACAAATTCCCTTTCAGGATTTTTTTTATATTGTGTTTAAAAAATTATTAATTAAAGGATTTATGTAAAAATTTATAACATGCTTAAGCTATTAAAACGTTTAAGACCTTAAAACAGGTGTTCAAAATAGGTGCATAAATTTTCACGGAACGGGGATCCTTTAAAATAATCCTTCCCATCTCGAAACGATTTTCCATATTCGACAGACTAACAATATTGAGAATCTTATCGTGTCGAATATGTTTCTCGCTAAAGCCAAGGATCCATTAGCGGCCGCACTAACATCAACTATTAAACCGGGAAACAGGAATATTACCTTATCTTACAATAATTATCGTTATAATAGAGTGTAATATTCCGATATTAGAATATTCTCGACGCTTTACGATATTGCAAATAGAATGGGGTTATCGAAAAATATGGTCATTTAAGTGGAGCAATATTTTTCTTGTTTTTTTTAAAAACAGTTTTAGATTTCGGATAAGCATTATGGAATTTTGAGAAAGAAAAAGGCAAAGTTTTACGCCACGAATTGGGGCCTTGCATTGTTAAGTTCACTCATAATCGAGTTAGGAGGGCGGACAAAGGTGTCCGACTTCGTTCCAACTTGAAGTTTGTCCCTGACACCAACTTTTGTCCCTACTATGTTATTTTAATTTAAAAAATTAATTATTTTTTATTGTTCAAAATTTTAACTTATAAGTCGTGATCTGGGCTTAGACTATCAGAAGATCTTCACTCCGCACTTATCCGGACTACTAAGATTAACATTAATGTTCGGTTTTGGTCTTTCCCACAGTTTGTACACTTCTCAGTCTGGAAGGCCTTAATTGCACGAGTTCGCTTTTGTTTCTTTTCCTTTTTTCAGTCTTCGAGTGCAGCTCGTATAATTACGATATCGAGGTCTCCACCCTTTTTCGAAACGTTTATTACTTTAGATTGGGAGGTTAGTTTTGTATTGGGATTGAAATAATGAAACGTTTAGGTTAAACCACTCTGAAAGCAACGAGCAGTTAATTTGTATCTGTGTTAAAAAGGAAGATTTGGAAAGATCAATCTCCTTCCCGCAATCTGCCAACTCATCTTGGTAAAACTCTACATTGACGCAGTGTTACAAACAGTGTTGGTCATCTCACATACACAATCACAAACACGAACACAACCACGAACACAGAACAAACCGCGAACACTGAACAAACCACGAACACAGAACAAACCACGAACACAGAACAAACCACGAACACAGAACAAACCATGAAAACAGAACAAACAACGAACACTACCACGAACACAGATCAAACCACAAACACAGAACGAACCACGAAAACAGAACAAACCACGAACACTACTACGAACACAGATCAAACCACGAACACAGAACAAACCACGAACACAGATCATACCACGAACACAGATCAAACCACGAACACAGAACAAACCACGAACCCAGAACAAACCACGAACCCAGAACAAACCACGAACACAGATCAAACCACGAACACAACCACGAACAACCACGAACACAACCGAGAACACAACCAAGAACACAACAATGAACACATCAACGAACACAACCAAGAACACAACCAAGAACCCAACCAAGAACACAACCAAGAACACAACAACGAACACAACCAAGAACACAACCTAGAACACAACAACGAACACAACCAAGAACACAACCACGAAGACAACCGCGAACACAGAACAAACCACGAACACTACCACGAACACAGATCAAACCACGAACACAGAACAAAGCACGAACACAGATCAAACCACGAACACAGATCAAACCACGAACACAGATCAAACCACGAACACAGATCAAACCACGAACACAGATCAAACCACGAACACAGAACAAACCACGAACCCAGAACAAACCACGAACACAGATCAAACCACGAACACAGATCAAACCACGAACACAACCACGAACAACCACGAACACAACCGAGAACACAACCGAGAACACAACAACGAACACAACCAAGAACACAACAATGAACACATCAACGAACACACCCAAGAACACAACAACGAACACAACCAAGAACACAACAACGAACACAACCAAGAACACAACAACGAACACAACCAAGAACACAACCAAGAACACAACAACGAACACAACCAAGAACACAACCAAGAACACAACCAAGAACACAACAACGAACACAACCAAGAACACAACCAAGAACACAACCAAGAACACAACCAAGAACACAACAACGAACACAACCAAGAACACAACCACGAACACAGAACAAACCGCGAACACAACCACGAACCCAGAACAAACCGCGAACACTGAACAAACCACGAACACAACCACGAACATAGAACAAACCACGAACACAACCACGAACACAGAACAAACCACGAACACAACCACGAACACAGAACAAACCACGAACACAACCACGAACACAGAACAAACCACGAACACAACCACGAACACAGAACAAACCACGAACACAGAACAAACCACGAACACAGAACAAACCACGAACACAGAACAAACCACGAACACAGAACAAACCACGAACACAGAACAAACCACGAACACAGATTAAACCACGAACGCAGATCAAACCACGAACGCAGAACACACCACGAACACAGAACAAACCACAAACACAGATCAAACCACGAACACAGATCAAACCACGAACACAATCACGAACACAACCGAGAACACAACCGAGAACACAACCAAGAACACAACAACGAACACAACCACGAACACAATCACGAACACAAACACAATAATTCATGATGAATCCTTAAACTGGTGCCAGATTTGTTTAGGATATACGTTTGTCTCTGTCACTTTTTGACCTGTAATTTTCTAATAAAGGTGAAACTCGTAAAAGAAATATAAAACAACGAAACAAAAGGTGGAAAAAAAAATTCTCCGGGGAGATCTAGAATGAAACTGTTAAAATTTTACAACAGTGCGGGTAATCCGAAAAAGGCGAATAATGTCACCGAGTTTCATGACATTTTTTTAATTTCCTCTTTTTATTACCGCGCTTCTTTTTTACGTGATTGCACGGGCACGTCCATGGAATCTCCTGTGACAACCTGACCCTTTTTTTATAAGCTTAAATTAACTTCTGAACTTTGATTAATACGTGACAGAACGACATAAAAATAATGAGGTTTTTTGTACAATAAGTAAAATTACAAAATAGTAAGTTTTTGATGATTTTAAGAGTGAAAATACACGAATCTCAAATAGGTTTTGGTATAACAAAACTTTTTTTTTTTTTCGACCTCACCAAAGGGCCCTTTTTCACTTTTTTACTATGAAATTTTCATTTTCTGTTTTCATTCAAAATCTCGTTTTTTGAATATTGATAAATCTGTCGGTTTTGGTATATAAAAACAAATTAAATTTTAATGTTTTATAATTATAAAATCGATTGGAAAACAAATCTCTTGAGGTTGGCAACCTTTGAGGTAAAATAAAGTGTAGTTTTATATTAATTTGCGTAATCAAATTCATCCTCTTGACCCTGCGAAACCAGACTTGTGACAAAAACCCCTCCACCCATTAAAAAGTACTGAATAATTTATCAACGATAGAGCCTAAAGATTCTCTTATCTTTTATAAATTAACATCATCAAGATAAAATAGAAACGAAATGCTTGAATTATACTAGAAGTTTGAGTTTTTATCGAGTTTCCTGGAAGGTAAAAAAAGGTTGAAGAGGCGTCAATTAAGCGTGTAAGACGGGGTGTAATTTCCCATCGGTGGCCCACGCTTTACACAAATTACAACGCTTAATAAATGATACAGGGCCTTAAAAGAGGTTCGAATCCTATGAGTTATCTGCATCTTCGAAATGCCGAGTTCCTATAATTAGATCTACGGGTCAATTAGAATAAAAATGTAATTCTTCTTAATGTTCCCCCATTAAAGGTCGCTATTGCTTTTTAAAGATAGGATCGGGAACTGGAAGCGAGAGAAGGAACGAATAAAAAAGAAGAAGGGAAAAAGAAGAGGAGATAAACTGCTCTACTTAAAAATTAACTCCTCCCCTGAATTTCCGGTTTTTCTTTTTATTCCCTGCATTTTTAATTTCTAAAATTAATAATCTTTTTTTATCTTTTGAATAAATTTAAATGTTTGGAAGGATTTTTTGTTGTTGATGCAATTTTTAAAAGCTTGTGTGGGCTTTTATCTAAAGTAAAAAGTTACAAATTACAAGTAGATACATGAATTTATGATCTGAAGCACCTTCTAGGTACCACTACATAGGGATAAAATTGAAGGATACTTTATTTACCATTACCCCAATTGCCTCCTGACTAGTCCCCCCTAAACAGCCAATTAGACACTCTATGATTCCTCCATTTATCCTCTACATCCATCCTTAGGTGTCCTCCACATCAATCCTTAGGTAATTTTCCTGATGTCAGCGGAATCGACAACTGCAGGAGTGCTCATTGAAGCCTGTAGAAGCGATCTTTGTCGATGAAATGAATTATGTATGTTGATGCTGTGCTTTTACGATTTATTGCTTCTTCAGGAAGAAAAAAACTCGCTAAAAGAGCGGTGTATGTATTGAAATAATTTTGGCAAAATATTGTATCGCGTGATAAAACTCATTTGCATATTTTGTATACACAAAAGAATATTCAAGAGTGGATGTATTGCCCGATAGAAATGTTTCGCACTAGATTTAATGCGCGGGTACTTGTGAACATTCGGCCTTTTCCTGACGTGCTTGGATTTCCGCCAAGATTTCTCCCCCGAGGGGGTTGATTACAATAGAAGGAGGTTAAGTAACGCGGGGGGTTGGTTAATAAATCGCCGGCTAGGTGTGGTTAGTGTAATGCGTTGTTCGCGTGTAAGAAAAACGCGTTTTTGAAGGGGAAGGGAGGGTTTTTCTTGAGGGCTAATAAAGAAATCAACATTCGTAATAAAGCTCTCTCCTGAGGGTCCGTTCAGCGCAAGGAGTAATGCCGGAGCGAAAGTCGTTTGTCTCCCCCTTTTATCTCTTGACGCCTCCTACTGTAGACTAACGTTGAATTGTTTATTAGTAGCGACTCACGTCTTTTTATTCCCTCAAGCAACCTTTATTTTAAACACATTTAATCCCAGGTGTACATAAATATTTCAAATTTGTATGCAAAACAGCGTGAAAGAACGTTTCAATGATTCGGAAAGGTGCTCCGATGTGGCAGAAATCGTGTTGACATCTAGCGGACGTTTTGTTTTTGAGAGAAATCTTTTTGAATGGCGTTCCTAGATTGAGATTTTTCTCAAAACCAAACGGGCACTAGAGGTCAGGCCAAACAGTGATCAGTTTGATACCTTCTCTGCCGCCGAGAATTTTTCTCGAGGGTGAAAATAGCGGTTGGGGGAAAAAAACGAAAGTCCATCAAAACGATCTTAATCGTAGGCTTGGAGGCAATGAATCAAACCGCGCTTGCGGAACATAGATCCGGGGCCACATACATAATCCCCGGTCCCGTCACACGGATTGAAGAGTTCAAATTAATTACCGTTTTTCGGTTTAGGGTTGACGGAGGGGGGACTTTTGAGGCCTCGGCCGTATATTTCATTCGAAACCCCCCCGTACGCCCAGATCCGACGTCCGAGATAGCTTAATAAGATCAGAGCCGAGTCCATACATCACTGAAACTCCGCTTCACCCGAATAGAGACATCCCTCCGTCACCCCGAAACCTATAATTTACATTACACTTTTATTATTGATATCGCATTATAGGAAAAGATCATTGATGTGCTAAAAACTCGGGTATTATAGTCAACATTCGGTATTATGGTTCAAAATCTGCACAAAAAGGGTATTTCTTGTCGAAAAAGGTTCAAAATCTGCAAGAAAAGGGTATTTCTTATCGAAATGGTTCAAAATCTGCACAAAAAGGGTATTTCTTGTCGAAAAATATTCAAAATCTGCACGAAAAGGGTATTTCTTGTCGAAAAAGGTTCAAAATCTGCACAAAAAGGGTAATTCTTATCGAAATGGTTCAAAATCTGCACAAAAAGGGTATTTCTTGTCGAAAAATGTTCAAAATCTGCACAAAAAGGGTATTTCTTGTCGGAAAAGGTTCAAAATCTGCACAAAAAGGGTATTTCTTATCGAAATGGTTCAAAATCTGCACAAAAAGGGTATTTCTTGTCGAAAAATATTCAAAATCTCCACGAAAAGGGTATCTCCTGTCGAAAAAGGTTATAAATCAGCACAAAAAAGGTATTTCTTGTCGGAAAAGGTTCAAAATCTGTACAAAAAGGGGATTTCTTGTCGAAAAAAATTCGAAATCTGCACGAAAAGGGTATTTCTTGCCGGAAAAGGCTCAAAATCTGTACAAAAAGGGTATTTCTTGTCGAAAAAAATTCGAAATCTGCACGAAAAGGGTATTTCTTGTGGAAAAAGGTTCAAAATCTGCACAAAAAGGGTATTTCTTGTCAAAAAGGGTTCAAAATCTACACAAAAAGGGTATTTCTCATCGAAATGGTTTAAAATCTGCACAAAAAGGGTATTTCTTATCGATAAAGGTTCAAAATTGTATTTAGGAAAAGTCAATGTTTAAAATTTGATGTTTTGAAGTGCGTGTAGGATTTACACGCTTGAATCACAAAAGGGGGAAAATCGAATAAAAGACGAAAATAAGATTTAACCTTCCGGACCTCCCCTTCTTTTCCTTTATTTCTCTTTCCATCATATTCCGGAGGGAAGTGCTCTTTGTTTATGGCAATCTCGGGGTGCACTCCGAGCCTTGGGAACTGTCCCTTTTAAGGGAGGGAAACGTTTAAATTAGGTTTATTGAATGTGAAAGGATGTTCTTGTTCAAATATTAACCCCCTTCCCCTACTCCCCCACTTCACACACATAAAGTGCCAAAAATACGTGAAAACTCTTTTCTTCCCCCCTTGAAAACTTACATTTTTACATTAGAGACTTTTTCCTTAAAAGTGTTGACCCAAGAAACCAATAAGTGCAAAGTAAAGTCTTGAAAAAAGAATTTTAAAACAAAAGACTAAATCGTAGACAATGGAAAGACCTTTTTATAGTTAAAAACGATGAATTCACCTTTTTTTTTCTGCTTAAAAAGCTAATGGAGGATTTTCAGGATGCTGAAGGAGGCCCCATTGTTAGAAACCCTTTGGAACTCGACTTTTAAAATATACTTTTAAGCCCAGAATATAAGGGAGGGGAAGTCCTTTTGTGAGGTGAAAAAGATTCTTATATATTGGACTGCAAGCAGTCTCCAAGGTTTCATGGGTTGGAGTCTCAGGGGAATGAGGTAAACGGAATCCCGCATTATATGTGGAACAGGTTGAAAAGCAAAGGCAGGCTTCAGCACCTAGGTGAGGGGCCCAATGATGGTACCACACCTGGATGATGTAAAGCGCTTATGACAACTAGGTCCAATGAAGGTGTAAATTCGTCTTCTCTCTAAAAAGCTGTTTTTTGTTAAATTGAAATCCGAGGTTGGAAAAGGAGATCCTTTTTATCAATAAAAAGAGTGGATAAGGGAAATGAATGAACCTCGCCTATTATGGTAAAGTGGAAAAAACGACGGGTGAAATAAACCAGAAAGTAAAAAAATCACATCGGGCTGTCTTATTGTTCACGGAGTTCAATTTAACCGGTATCCCTCCTTAAAGGTAGATTTCAGTCTGGGAAGGTTCGTGTCGTTTCTCTCCGGGATGCGCCGGGATGGATCCTGGAGGAGGAAGATTTGTACCGCGGGCGAGCCTTTCCCATTGTTCGGCTAAACCGATAACATTGAAGGCTCCGACTTCTCCCCGGTCTCTTTCTCCATTGTTATGCACAAATATGCAAACCTCATATGCGGGATTAGGCCGGATATGGGAGTCCGTATTGTATTTATGGGATAGAAGGACGTCGAGCCAATTATTGGGACCGCATTGATGCCCTCATGTCAAGATTTTCTTCCCCTTTTAGTTTAATTGGAAACTCCATTGTAATTGTTAAGGACTCCAAAAGGTTATCTTTTTCTGGAAATAAATTCATACTTGCATTTCGCACCACCGCCATTTACAATTATAATTTATTTTGTGTCACTTCATTAAAGTAGATTTATTCCCAGAGAGGATCACACCCCACCCGCGCTCGCCAGTTTGACTCCCAGAGTCTCACATCTTACAGATTTACATAGTTTAATTAAGTTTTCAGACTTGTTTAGACTCGACCCTTTCACTCTCTGTATCTCCCTCCTTCCTATCTTTCTTCGCCCGGGTCATTAATAGAATAATGAAGACCGAGAATTAAGTTAAACTTTATTAATTGCGTTTCTGCCCTTCCTTTCGCACTTTAAACCGACAGAAATACTTTGAAAAACACAATTTTCCTTCTTTGGGACCGCACTCTGATGTCGGAATGCCATTTTGATACTCGGAATATCGCCCTGAATAATCGCCATTATCACAATACGCTGATCGCCACCCTTTGAATACCCTGATCGCCACCCTCTGAATACCCTGATCGCCACCCTCTTAATACCCTGATCACTACCTTCTGAGTATTCAGAACACCACTCTTTGTATACCCTAAGCTGAATACCACTCTCTTAATACCCTGATCACTACGCTCTGAGTATTCTGAACGCCACTCTTTGAATATTCTGATCACCACCTTCTGAATACCCTGATCACCAGCCTCTGAATACCCTAATCGCCACCCTCTTAATACCCTGATCACTACCTTCTGAGTATTCAGAACACCACCATTTGAATACCCTAACCTGATCACTGCCCTCTTAATACCCTGATCACTATGCTCTGAGTATTCTGAACGCCACTCTTTGAATATTCTGATCACCACCCTCTGAATACCCTAATCGCCATCCTCGTAATACCCTGATCACTACCTTCTGAGTATACAGAACACCACCATTTGAATACCCTAACCTGATCACTGCCCTCTTAATACCCTGATCACTATGCTCTTAGTATTCTGAACGCCACTCTTTGAATATCCTGATCACTACCCTCTGAATACCCTGATCACCACCCTCTGAATACCCTAATCGCCACCCTCTTAATACCCTGATCACTACGCTCTGAGTATTCTGAACGCCACTCTTAGACTATCCTGATCACCACCCCCTGAATACCCCAATCACCACCCTCTGAATACCCCAATCACCACTCTCTGAATACCCTAAGCACCACCTTCTGAATACCCAAATCACGACTGCAGCCGGCAACACTTTGAGCCGAGAGTTGTCGGGATGGACATTGGTCACAAAGTAGGGAGACATTAGTGATCAGACTCAATGCTATCCAGTATGCACCGATCAATTTATGATATTTTCCTTCATTTTGTATCCTCTTCGATGTGGTTCCGAACAACCTCGTAAAAATCGCAGCTAAAATTGAATATTTTTGCATTTTGAAAAGCCTTCCGTAAGATTTTAAGGTCGACTACATTGTAGTCATAAAAAAGGATGGGATCGGATGTGATTGAATGTCACTCAGATTGTAAATAATGGGAACCAAGGTAATTATGCAAATACAATACAAAACCGGGGTAATAAATTCAGTTTAAGTGGTTCACTCCTGGAAGGCTCATTGTGCGTTTCGAGCTGCCCCCTCCGAGAACGGAATTTCGAATTGTTTTCGCTACCCCTCCTGCCAACACCCTCTGGCTATTTGATTTTTTTCAGAATAAGCTTGACGTATAAAAACGCTGATTAAGGCAAAACCTGAATGAAACGGCACATTGTCTCAGTAATCCGTTGCCTTTCTATTTTGCAATTTTTGTGTCGAAATGATTTGTGTTCTATAGGAGGTCTATCTAAAAATGCGGAGGACGTAAAGGGGTCTAAATTGGACTCTCGGAGGTAGAAGACAGTAGCAGAAAGATGGCGCTATCCATCACACTCGAAACGGAGAAAAACCTTATTTTTCTTACTATTATCTTCCCTTATTTATCACTGAAGGCTCCGCCCCTGAAACTTCACCATTTTTGATATAAACTGCTTCTCTTTTATTCGAAATTGCCAATTTAAGCTGACTTGATTAAATTTCTGAAGAGATTCTAAAAGTGCCATCTGTTTATTAAATGAAGGTCCAATTTATTCATTTTAAGATGAAAATCGGACTAGAAGTTATAAAATTTTGTTTACGACGGGTGGAGTACAGTGGGGTGAGGAAGGAAGATGTCGGAAGGAGGGTAGGAGAAGGGAGGGTATGAATGGGAGGGTATGAATGGGAGGGTATGGATGGGAGGGTATGGAAGGGAGGGTATGGAAGGGAGGGTGTGGAAGGGAGGGTAGGAGAAGGAAGTATGAGATGGAAGGATGTCAAGGAGTGTTGAGGAAGCAGTGGAGAAGAACAGGGCGCAATACAACAAGTTTCACTTCATGAGGTGACCATTTTGGAGTTATCATAGGTACTGCAAATTAATGTATGAGTATAAAAAGTATAGTCACCAACCCACTAAACTCTTATATTTACATTATAATTCAAAATTTTGCTTGAAAAAGGGATTTAGTGGGTGAAGGGGTTGTGTTTTGATATAATATGTGTAAAACCCCTTTGTTTCCGCTCGATTTGCTCCGTTGAACAATACCAGGGCCTGTCACAGAGCGAGTAATTAATTTACCCTTAATCCTTTACTTAACTAATGAAATTATCTCTCTTGGACAAATGTTCCGCAGGAGGGTTTGCGTCAACGCGAATATTGCTGTTTTCGCTTATTCCGTCCCCGAGGGCTCGTTTTGTAATTAAATTTCAAAACCGTTTTCCTTTTACTGTATCTGCCTCTGAAAATCGTTGTTTGTTTAAATATTGAGAAATCCATAGCAGGTCAAATTGTAAAGGGTTAAATAAAATGAAAATGGTGGATTCTGCTCTTCAAAAACTGGATCAGCAAATTTCTTTATTCTGTGCGATCATTCACATCAATTTCTGGCTATAAAAAGTTGTCCCATAATGAATGGATATTCGCAGAATTCAATCTTTCCTACTAGACCAGTGTCCTACCAAAAGGCTCAACTCTAACAGCATTAGAATGATGCTTCTTTTGAAACGAATGAAAAGCAACGATTTTGATTATCTTTATCTTCTGGTTTGCGTTCGATTTTTAAAGAAGGGAGGGTAAAAAGGTGATTCTGCATCGGGAGAAAAGGGTTCGGGGCACTCTCACGATTGGAAACAGTTCGAAAGGGGGAGAAGAAATGCTTCGGAACCCATGGGAGCATATCTCAGCAGGTGATCAACAAGCCGGCTAGTTTTATGACCGCCGCAGCTTAATTTCCCAAAGGAAAACGAAAGAATCCCCTTCCATTTCTTTTCTAATACACAACAGAAACGAAGATAATGCCCTTTTCAACATCAAACTTGAAAGAATACGTTATTGCTAAAGATACCAAAATGCGTTATTGACGACCGTATTCAAATTTTGTAGGTGAAAGTTTGATGAGAATACTCCCCTTTTGTAGCAAGTTCACGCTTCATTGTTAATCTACGATTGTAATGCTTTTCTTATGTGCTTTCCACAAGTTGAATGATTCATGGACAAGTAATAACCCAGACGCCCCCGATACATTACAAAGGTTCAATTATTTCGAACCCGCAAGATCGTCTGCTTGTGCATTAAGACCAGAAGGAGGGGGTGAAACCCTTAATGGAGCCTCCTCCGTAGATTAGTGATGATTCACCAACACCATTTCCCATTAGAAATGATATTAAACACATCAGATTCCGAAGAGTTTCAGCGATTGATTGACTATAATAAGGATATAAATGGCTTGATTATGGATTCCGATTACAATTTGCGGAATTAAATAAAGAAGCTATTGGATACACCTGGGTTTCAATTGCGATGATGGTCAATCAATGATAATTACCAATCAATAGTGTAATGAGCATTAAACAGGTTAAACTTACAACCAATCGAATCAGACGCCTGATTGCACTCTGGTTAATTGCGAATTGCAAATCAGGGCTTATTGTAATTTGATTTTTTCCGAATCTTCTTCGAAATTTGACGCTTTTCTTGAATAGGTCGAAGCGGAAAATTAATTTTATCTTTTAGCTCACACTTTCGCCCTCAGGGGCGCTTTCGGTGGGACTTAATGGAATGCCTCCACCCTCCAACGTTCATCAAAAAGGGTCGTTATTCGTTGAAATGTGTTGCTTTAAAAGGAATGACGTGCAATCTGCCCGGGCCCATTGGTCATACTTATCTTAATTTCACGAGTTTCCACTTCTGCCTACTTTCTACTAATTTCCCCCTCCTAACTTTTTCATTAAGCTGAAATATACACCTCGTTTATTCATAAGACAAAGTGAGTTCATGATAAAAGCTCGAAATTATGACACGTCTTTCCAACTATGCCTGGGGGCTCGGGGTTTACCTACAGAAGTGGCCCAAACATCCAATTATCATCATCAATGGCTAGGCCATTGATAACCACTGTATAAGAAAGAAACCCACCAAAGACATCGAGCACTTTTTAGGTCTGATTTTTACCATACGACAAACTATCACTTTTTAAGAATTTTTTTTTAACTTTGAGGGATGAATAAGGTTGCAATAATTTAGTTTTTCTGTGTTGAATTTCAACGTGTTCTGAGCAGTTTATACGAGTTGGGAGCTTATGTGGTAGCTGATGGCGAATCTTCACTGGCAATATGGATCAATGACGACAAAGTTTTAGTAGAGTGCCATTCTGTTGTAGATTACAGGCTGTATAGGATGAAAGTACATCTTTACATTGAACCAAAAGTAAGCTACGGTATTAAACAACTCATCTGCCACGAAAACTTCGAGATACAAGAAGTGCAATTCGACGACGCGATATTCGACTACGCTGTATTAACGACGAAAACGAAGTTCACGCATTATCTTCGAGACAAGTTCGTACTCGAGTTGCGAACAGAATGGGAGGTCCTTAGACTTGATGAGGATTTGGAAGAGCTCATGGACGATCACGAACGAAATTCAATATGTCAAATCCTGTTTCTTCCTATGGAACCCATCTTACTGAAGCTGATATCCAAAAGAAACATCGGTTTATGTCAAAGTACATTCTCAAAAGATTCTACTTTTTATTTTTGAAAAAAATTCAATTAGGATTTTTGTTTGTTGAGCTGTAAAAGAAACTTTTTCCGGCGGTGGACAGTAAAAACTTTATCCTTTCCCGCAGTTTCCTTTTTATTTTCTTCCCCCGACCACTTTATGCGTCTAAAAACATTCCTGTCTTAACATGTGTAAAAGAATTATTTACATACACGAAGTGGTCTGCAGAGGTTATAAAGCGTCGGGGGGAGATGCTTCTAAGATAGCGGGATGGGAAAGGGTGCCCTAAGTATCACAAAGATAAGAAATACAGATTGTGGGATAAAGACTGACCTTATTCCAACTTTTGAAGGTCCAAAAACAAATCAAAATATCTTCATTCCACGTAAAGAAAACGGAGAGAACATAAAATGGAAATTTATTTCCTGCCCAGAGTGAGCCCCGAGAAAAGGAGGTAAATAAATAAGAGATAGGCTCAATGTTTTATCGTTCAAGCTTTATAAAGAGTAATGAGTACAATTTTCTATTCAAGTCAAATAGGTTGGACTGTCTCCAGAAAATCGACAAACAACAAATAGTCGGATAAAAAGGGATTCCTCGTGTGTTAAAAATGCGTATTTTCAATGATGGATGTTCCACAGGTGAGTGGTTATTAATCAAATTCAGATGTTATCAATTCCAGAGAGAGGGTGGAAAAAAAAAGAAGTTTGATTAGGGTTCAACCATTGCTCACGACCCTTATCACACAAAACGTGCGCTAACCCCTCCATGATTACACTCATCGCTCAACTGTTTTAGAACCCCGCCATCGTGAAATATAGAGGGGTAAACATACGTTCATGACCGTTTTCTGTTATGACTATTGCTTGTGGAAATGTACGGAAATAATGGCCTTTTTAGGGCGTTAAAATTTTTCTTATGCATAGATTTCGAATTAAGAAGTTTATAACGATTTTGGCTAAAATTCCTTTGATAAAACATAATTTATAGAGAACATTAATTTATTTGGATATGTTTAATTCATAAAGGAAAAAAAAGTTCGAATCCGAAGTATAGAGACGTCCGAGGGGCAATTTGTCCAAAGGGTCATGTTTACATTAAGCGTACAGATAGTGTACAAGAGGGGAGGGGGTGATGAACGAGCCTCATCTGTACTTGTACTCGAGTCGGGTCTAATCACTCCATATTTGTTCTTCGAAATCTTTTGTTGTCCGTGGGAGAGAAGAGGAGAAAAAAAAAGACGCGGTGGTGAATAATTATCGAAGTTTTTGGCCGATAACTCATACTCCGGACCGTTTTAAAACGATTAGAGTCTCTAAAAATATTCAACGCTTTCCTTTCGAAAAACGAGGAAGAAGAAAAAAAAAACCACCACACACGCATTTTTTATTAATGGGGCTAAACACAAACTCGTGTTTTCAAACTATTTAATCATATACGTTGAATTTACAGTCTTTTTTCACTCGGATTTCGGCTAGGTCATTTTTTAAACGGTTTTTGAGAACATTTTAATCATCGGAATCTTGAAAAACACGTTTTTGTAAAAAGTTCTCTCACTCTACCTACCCAGTGTCTTGCAAAAAATAAATAAATAAATAAATGAAAAATCAGCTAAAAAGATTAAACCGAGTGGAGGGGTGAGAGTGTGTGTGTGTGGGGGCTGGGGGGAGTGACTTTGCCAAAAATTTCGCCCAAACAAAATTATGTATTAGGATCAAAGATTTACACCTACACTACACTTCCCCTGACTCCCCTCCCTCCGCCGT
This sequence comes from Orius laevigatus, assembly GCA_018703685.1. Taxonomy (NCBI): domain Eukaryota; kingdom Metazoa; phylum Arthropoda; class Insecta; order Hemiptera; family Anthocoridae; genus Orius; species Orius laevigatus. The sequence continues at coordinate 24,904 of JAGWEN010000489.1, read as the reverse complement.
CACTCATCTTCCTACACCCTGACTCTCCCCCTTCCACCATCCACCATCACTCTCACCCCCTCGATCTTCACTCTCCCTCCTCCATCCTCACTCTCCCCCCTCACACCACACTCACCACCCTCCAACCACACTCTCCCCCCTCCACACCACTCTCCCCCCTCCACACCACACTTTCCTCCCTCCACACCACAATTTCCCCCCTCCACACCACACTCTCCCCCCTCCACATCACACTCGCCCCCCTCCACACCACACTCTCACCCCTCCACACCACACTCCCCCTCCCCACCACTCTCTCCCCCCTCAACACCACTCTTTTCTCCCTCCCCACTACACTATCACCCCCCCACCACACTCTCCCACCTCCACCTTCACTCATCCTCCCCCCTCAAACCATACTCTCCCCCCCTCCACCTTCACTCATCCTACCCCCCTCAAACCACACTCTGCCCCCTCCACACCACACTCTCTCCCCTCCACACCACACTCACCCCCCTCCACACCACATTCTCCCCCCTCCACATCACACTCTCACCCCTCCACACCAAACTCTCCCCCCTCCACATCACACTCTCACCCCTCCGCACCACATTCTCCCCTCTCCGCACCACACTCTCCCCCCTCCACATCACACTCTCACCCCTCCACACCACACTCCCCCCCCCCTCCACATCACACTCTCACCCCTCCACACCACACTATACCCCCTCCACACCACACTCTCCCTCCTCCCCACCACACTTCCCCCATCAAACCACACTCCCACCTCAAACCTCACTCTCCCCCCTCCACCGTCACTCATCCTCCCCCTCAAACCACACTCTCCCCCCTCCACCTTCACTCTTCCTCCCCCCCTCAGTATTCACAAAAGATACCTCTCCCCCCTTCCTCCTCAACGTATCATATTCATTCTTGAAGAAATCACGAACCGGTTGTGATTTATCATAAAATTCCTTTGATATTAAAAACAATCTGAGGGGTCTAGACAGGGTGCATATCGAATCACAAAAAGGGAACCCGTGATGTATATTAAAGAGAGGGATGTATATTAAAATATGTTTATAAAGGGGACTCAGCGTGCGAAAAAAAAGGAAAAAAGAATATTGCTACACTCAGGAGACCCATGACATCGCATATAAAATACGAAACCACCAACTTGAAAGAGACCGAAAAAAAAATCCAATATTTTGAGCAATATTGTTTACGAATCACTTTACAAAAATAATTTGAATTGTTTTACAAAGACATAAGAAGCACAAACCTAGGATGTTGGGAACTTGGTGTAATGTGGATCTCTAGCTATGATTCAGTGCAACTTTTGGCTTAAGCTGAAATGATGGTCGAGAACTGAAAGCGAGGCGCAGATTTGGGTTGTGAAGAAAAAGAGTGGGAAGGGGTTGTGTAGATACCCCGTTGATTTATACCGAGTCAAGATATCTGGGTCGGAGGGGCGATAAGAATAGGCAAGTACCTAAGGGCCCCGTTGTATCTGATGCCATGTCCCACCTCAGAAAATGTGTCTCTTATTTTCTAAATACAGTCCTATTGTGACGTTAGGGGAACTTCTGGTGACAGGAGTAAAAACCAATTAACGATATCGATTTTGAAGAAAACGCCTGACAGCAAATTGTGATTGAAAGGGGGAGGTAAAGGGACAAAAATGAGTCGGTCCACTAGTCACCCCAGCGGTGAATGTTTGCCCAATGAATCTCGAATGGTAACTAACTATCCGCTATTGTGAGGGTGGCTTCCCCTCGAAGGAAATTCCGTCAGCGATTAGACGAACCCTCAAATTATTCCGCCTACAGTTCTGACCGGGAGGGCGTCACTAAAAGGAACTTGTAACGATATCAACTTCAAGTCTGCCCAGCAAAAAGTTTCCGGTTCCGTATAAAAATTTATAGACTGTAACGGATCGGCACTGGAGGAAAACGCCCCAAGAGTTTTCTTTTAAAACTCCTCCCTTTCCACTTTTCAAACTAGGTACACCTTTAAAAGCTAAACGAACACAAATACGAGATCCAAAAGTTTCTGCGAGTACTCTCTTTTTTCTGGGAGTCTTCCTATATAGGTTTTCCATTGCCAAAAAGAAAAAAAAAATTTAGTATTCCGTGGTGACTAGGTCGACATAAATAATTTCCCTGTAATTAATGTTCTTTCGAATCTGTAATTTTTACTTTCGAAGGAGGCGCAGGAGTCCTTACAGGGAGGGACGATCGGTTACTGGAGAGACGATGGGTAATTGTTGATTGCTTGTTTGAGGGAGACGAACTTCTTTCTTTTCGACTTTGGGACTTGCTGTCGTTTTCGACTCTAGACGTGATCTTCACTTTGGGGGGTTGGGGATGTTGAGGAGCTGACTGTTGAGCTCTGAAGATGGACTTTGTGGGGACCTCGCTGTTGGAGGATTGGAAGAGCTTGCCGTTGGAGCTCTTCCAAGTGACTGACTTACAGACTAGGAATCTCTCTGCTGGAGGGTTAGAATTTGAGTTGTGACTGTGACTAACTGGTGACTCCTTGTTTGGGACTATTTCGGGGTAGTGACTGCTAACTTGGGGGAAGGTGAAGACTATTTAAACCTAAAAACTAAAGGAGAAGTGAGGAAGGGAAATTTGACCTAAGCTACATTTTTCTAATCTTAATCCTACTTTTTGTCGGCATTGACACAATGGGGCCGGACACTCTAATTTGCTGGGAGAACATTTTTTTAATTTATTTCGAACCCATATTGAGTTGTTTCGTGGATACAAATCGTACATGACCGATTTACATAACAAGAGATTTCGTGGGATAAAAGAAAATGTTTTAATTCGGAGATCGATTTATTTGTCGAGTGTCGGGGTCACGTAACGTCCGCGGATTTGGCTGCTCCCTCCCCGTCCTAAGACCCCCAGAACGATTCGTGATTTTCGGTCTAAACCAGGTTCTTGTTTGTAATGGTTACGTGAGAAATTCGACATAAAAAAAGGGCACGACACGGACAAATTCGGAGCTGTGGCTTTTTTTGAACGAAAAAAAGGAGTGTCCTTTTTAAGAATAATTGACCGGATGACGGGATTTAGAGTGTGCCCGGTGACAAAGGCTCTGTTCCTCGGGGGAGCATAATTAATGAGGAAACCCTCCTCGGCTTCAGCCGAACCTTCATTAGTCCCACGGGATACAAAACGTCCGACACCAAGAATTGTCTTACGACCCACAATATTTCTTTTTTTTACTCTCCACTCTCAATATTAATGAACCCATTTGTAGACATTTGATTTACACAAATTTAATTATAAACGCCGGGAGGTGGAATAAATCAAAAGGCCCAAAATTATATACTTTTACCCCTCTTGTTCACGACCAGTGGTCGGATTGATTTTTTCGGGCCCACACTGGTTTTTTAAGATAAAAAAACTGCGACGATTTTTTTCAGCATGGCGAACCCATGCCAAAATGTCGAAATTTATGGTTACCATCTTACTCTGAGTTGGAGAATGTTAGAAATGTTTACTATACTGCTGGACATAAACAAAACTTTTGGGAAGAATTTAAATTCAGGCTTCTCATTTAGGTCGCGGTCTAAAATGTAAGTTGCCACTTTAACGAGGCCATCGTGAGCAATTAAAGGGTTGCAAGTTTGTCGAGCGGACTTTTCCTCTTCGGACGTAAGGAAAGCCAGGCTAAGACGCCTTGAACAACTCGCTGCAATTTGCCGAGTTGTTAATCACCAGAGCGGCGGTCCTCGGCGGGCATAAAATCTCTTAAACGCCGGCTGGTAGCCCCCGACGATTCCCCATTGTTCAACGAGTTATAACTTAGTCCTAGTTAAGGAGTTATTTTCTATTTAATTAATACCCTTCGCGGGTTGCAGACTCGTAAAACTTTGCTCGAGTCGCATTTTTCGGATTTCGTAATCGACTCGTCTTTATCATAATAAATAAGGCGCCTAAAGATTAAACTCAGTTTAAAAACAATTTTTCACCTTTCGTGACTCGGAATTGAAATTCCCATATTTATACGTTCAATTAAAAGAGGGTCTCGGTTCGTTTCTTTCTCATCGCTCTTAGATTAAAGCGCCTTTTTATTGGGGGTGGACGGGGAAGGGGGAAACCATAAAGGCAATGATATATACGACCAATCCCGGTGAGCTTGCCCTATTCAAAATATTATAATTCAACTTCTACCAGGCTCGGATGCTCAATACGGTTACAGAATCTTGATTACCCACAGATATACCAACGTTTATAGTTTTTTTTTTTTTCCCCCTCACACAACACTGAAAACAGAACTAAAATTAAACTTAAAACCCATTCGATCAAAAACTGTCCAAATTCGAAAACATTACCTATAATTATTTAATTAGTTAATTAATTAATTTATAGAAAAAAAAATTTTTTTTTCAGTCATAACTTGAATTTGGTGATAATTTTGTGAAAATGGGACTGATTTCACTTAAACACATTATAATTACCTAATTAGTTAATTAAATAATTAATTTTAAAAATTTTTTTTTCAATCATAACTTTAATTTGGTGAAAATTTTATGAAAATGGAACTAATTTCACTCAAACTCCATATAGGTAATTACCTAATTAGTTAATTATTTTAATTAATTAATTAATTAATTATTTTTGCAATCATAACTTTAAGTTGGTGATAATTTTATGAAAATGGGAAAATTAAGTTAATTAGTCATAATTACCTAATTACATAATTAATTACCTAATTAGTTAATGAAATTTAATCAGGATAACTTGAAGATTATTTGGTTAAAATTTGGTGAAGATCGGACCGGTAGAAAGCCCGTAGCACATTTTTGCAAACTTTAGACAGACATATCTCCGCCATTTTGTCGAATTTCAAAAATCGCTCTCGTCACTTTCAAGATAACCACGAAAGAAAGATTGTGTGAAAATTTCGTGAAAATCGGATGAAAATTGTGGCCGTGAAGTGTTCCGGAAAAAAAAGGCGACCGACGGACGGACGGACGGCCGGACGGACGGACGGACGGCCGGACGGCCGGCACCACAGACAAAGTCATGTCCGACAAAGATCAAAAGTCAGTTTGACCCTAGGGGGTCTGGAAGACCCCTCCCCAAAAACCCGAATCCGACGGTATTACAATAACTTCTCTTTGAGAAAGTTAATAAAAAAAAACGAAAAGAAATATAAAGGTTTATTTTAATTTTTTACAATAATAATTTTTAGCGGATTTTTTTATTAGTATCTTATTGGTCCGAAATCACTATAAAAAAGGCAAAACATACAATATTTGACAATGGATTATCTCTTGTAACTTACGGATAGTCTAAACGATTACCACCAAAAGGTGGGTATGGAGGATAATTAGGGTATGGTCCATAATTTCCAGGATAGTAACCAGGTCTATTTCCGTCTAAAATGAAATTAATTATTGTAGGAAATTAACTAGAATAATAGTTGTTTACAATTATAGTTTGGTTTGAAGCATCTCAGCTCTCCTCCACGACAAATGCACTGTTCGCCCAGTATGTTGAAAGTGGGGCTTAAACAAAAAAAGCCTTCGCTTTCTTCAAAAATAGGTGAAAAAATGTTTACAATTTTTTGAAAAATTTACCTTTGAATAAAATTAATCCGATAATGAGGACTGAGGTGAAAACTTTCATATTTCCGTCTCGACACTTCGTGGAGGACAAAGCCCAAAGTCGGGATACGGACTTAATAAATAGGCTTTTCTTATCTATCTTTTTGTTAATGTTTTAATAGAAAAAGTAAACTTCTCTCCATATCTAAAGAGGGCGTAAATATTACTCAAGTTGGGAATATAGTTGGGTAATTTTTAGACCTCTAAAAATGAAGTTTGAGAAAAAAAAATTTTTTGTCCTTCTAATGAGCTTTTATGGTTTTACAATGTTGATTTTGAACACCTATAGCTTGTATAAGAGCTAAAAAAAACACCTATAGCAGAAAAGGAGAGAGATTTGTTTGTTGAGGAAATTTTTGAGGAAGTTATCGCCTTGGATGCTCCAGACAGGAAATTTTATCAAATGTTTATAACTTTAGAGTGAATATATTATAGACAGAATTTTACTTTGTATAGGTAGGCCTATTCAATACGGGCTCCCTTTTTTCTTTTTTGCACTCTATTAGGCTAGGGGTGGATTTCCATGGATCTAGGACTCTTTTAGGGAGATCCCTGGAGCCCTATTTCCACCCCTTTTATGTAGCTCACCTTAAAGTAAATTAGATCTGAAGTCTAGCTGATTGCATTTTTTTTTTGCTCTCTCTTCCTTTTTTCGCAAAGGGTATGTTATCTTTTTCAACCTTTTCTTTCAACCTTTTGAATGTTATTGAATTGAAGAGTCCGATAAGAAAATATTTTGATTATTTAAATAAAATGTGGAGGCTTCTTTCTCTGATGTAGGTGGCTCTTTATAGTATAGCAGAAGCAGCTTCCATAGATGCTGCACCATCCGGGGTGATCATTTGAATCGTATAACACGGAATTTTGGCCATATTGGCTCCTCCAAACCACATTTTTGGGTGTTGTTCCAATGAATTTGGTTAATTATGTTAAAAAGACTTCAAATTTATAAATATTTTATTCAAACATCGTCGCCTTTACCTCTTATGTAGGCCGGAGGCTCTTTATAGTCACGGACGAAGCAGAAGCAGCTTCCGTAGATGCTGCACCATCCGCTTTGGTATGGTTTGCCTAAGCTGTGAGATTTTAAACACCACGCTCTGCAGGCTGCGTGATCATTAGAATCGTAATAACAGGGAATTTTTGCCAAAGGATCTGGAAAAAACAAAATTTACTTTTCGATAATTTGGAAGACGAAAAATTGCCTGTTGCTGTTGTGGATTCCTCCGCGGAAGCGTTGGCCACGAAAGCCGCTACGACGATCGTAACAAAAATTATCACTTTCATTTTCGCTTATTTTTCCTACTAAATCATTGTCTTTTTATACCAAAAGATACTACAAATATTGTCTAAACGCATTGTTTGTTTTTCGGAAGTACAAAGCAAACTAAAATTTAAAACACTTGGTCAAATATTTATATTTTTCCTTGGGTTTAGTCAGTGAGATTTAAAGGAGGCGGGGGGAATTATGAGGATTTCTGTCCAAAAAAAAACCCAAATTTTTTTTTGTCCAAAACAACCAAATTATGAGATAAAAATCTAATTTTCTGTTCAGAACCCCCTGATTTTGCGATAAAAAGTCAATTTTTTTTCTCCAGAACCCCAAAATATTGGATAAAAAGCCAATTTCCTGCCCATAATCCCCAAAATGTTGTAGAAAGGTAAAGCACATGATTTGGCTTGACGGTCTCTTCCATTCAAACTCTTGGTGGACGATAAACAACGAATCTACGGTCCGGATGTTGAGCATTGTGGGTTTATATTGATCAGAAAGGGAGAAAAAAAAATTTGTTTCAACGCATAAATAATGTGATAAAATCACCCTTTTAAGTACTCACCGAAGTTAAATTTATTCAGTGGAAAAAACGAGATGGGGGAGGATTTAAACGTATGAATACTCATAATTCAGAAGATAGGGACTTAAGATAGGACCTTTTCGTAAATGGAAACCTAATTACGTATAGGGAAGGAAACTGGGGTGTGTGTGAGAAACTTTTTAGATTACACCGGTCATTATCCCATATTTCTCTCATCGTGAGGGAAGCCTGGGGGTGCCTGCAAAAAGGGCCTAATGCACTTTTTTCACCTTAGGCAAAAAAGCGGTCCACACGTCGAAAATCGAGGAGCGAAATGCGATAAAACCTAATAGATATGTCAAAAAGATTATTCTCAAAAAGAAAGAAAAACCGCTCCCCTTGTTAATTACATTTTCAAGAAACATTCTATTGTTTGCCCTTTTTTATCTTTATTACCTCATTCGAGATAAAGAAATTACAAAAGGAACCCAGACTATTAGAAACGCAATTAGACTTAATTATTCGAATAAGAGCCAATTATCGCCGGTCAACTGACTTTTTTAACTTGGATCTTGTTTGTGGAAAACATGGGCAAAAGTTTCAATATGGGGCCATCGAAATGAAATGACGCAAATAGGGTAGTTGAGTGGTCTCTTCATCCATCGGTGGTCTCAACATCTATCTTTAGGTAAGGCCTACATCCATCCTTATGTGGCCTCTACATCCATCCTTAGCTGGCCTTACATCTATCGTGGCAGCTAGAGTGGACCAGCCGATTATCTGCCAGACTTTTGCATTGACGAAAAAGTACCCAAGTAAACCCCCCTTTGATTTTAGTAAGGAATCGATAGGGTTCAATAACTTTTGCATCCGTCACGCTCCATAATGACAATGGAAATCGATTCTACTCTCGATTTTCAGTAAATACTTTTTCAGTACTTTTTCGTCAATGCAAAAGTCTGGCAGATAATCGGCTGGTCCACTTTTTCGATCGTTCACACTATTTGTACAGCTACGCTTGACTGGAGGGTTGTGGCACCTCTGAAGTCAAAATGCGAATTTTCTATAATCGACTAAGATCCCCATTCTGATGACTTTTACCTGTGAAAAAGTGAAGTCCAGAAACGGTTCCCTGGCCCCCAAGTCCGTTCTAGATTGATGTAAATCAATAAAATATTGAAGTTTTCGTTTATAATTTAATAGGGAATTCGAGTTTTATAAGTGGTTCGTGTTCGATGTAGATAAAAGCGTAAAGGGACGTACCCGACTCGTAAATAAAACGATTTCGTGAATTCTGCAAGCGGCGCAACGAAGAAATTCCCATGTGAAATTAAAACGAAAGGCAATAAAAAAAAGAGGGAACCGTTACAAATGAGCGTTATTGACAAGAAACTCTTTTGTTTATGTTGGTGCGTTTGAAAAATCGAAAATCTCGAACATGTTTATTGTGGAGGCGTACTCGTAAAGTTTTCGTCTTCAAATCAATTAGGTCCAGAAACCTTTCGGGCCGAATCCGGAGATCGAAAACGTTCCGAGTTGCCTGCTAAATCAACACCGTGATCACTAATGAACGTCCGATCGGGTCAGTTCATCATCAACGGGCCTTTCAAGGAAACCTCACCGGAAAACTTTTCAGCCCGGTCTTTTCAATTGGAGAATCAACGTATTTTCAGTTCCAACGATGGTTTTTATTTCTAAATACGAAATCCGATATATTTTGTGCAGAATAGCCGGATTTGTCTTGGCTTCCCCGTCTTTTCCCTCTTTTGTCCCGGTTTGATTGACAAATCCGTCGTTTGTCCCCCATTGTCACCCTTGTTTGTGTACACACGAGGGGTGAGAAAAGCCGATCTGTAACGAAGGCAGGTAGCCCCCTCCTCCCGACATTTTGACGCTATCCCTTTTGGCAGATGTAACAGATTCAATAGAATGGAAGACGCTTTCCAACGCTTTTTACGCATCATATGACCTTTTTTCCGTATTGTCCTTTCAAGACTCCCTTTGAATTCCAATTAGCAGAAATTTAATGGGCGACTCCCTTTTATAACTAATTTCCATTTTATTGAAAGTCTCCTTCCCCCTTTTATTCCGTTCGGCGCTCCATTTCTCGTTCCCCTTTATCTCGAGAGATGGGACAAAGTTAGATTGCGCCCTTCGGAAAACGAATTGGACAAAATGATAAACAAAGAAGTCTCAGTTAAACAATCAACGGAGAGGAAAGAAACTTCAATTCGTTCTTCCCTCGGAAAAGCAGTTTTTAATTAACCCAATTGCGTTTTCCTTCTAAATTCCGGAGCACTCGAGCTTAATTGGTATATTGAAAGCTATTGAACTATTTCCAAAATGGAACAGTGCATAAATCCCTCAGCTCATCAAGTGTCCGTTCTAAGAATATCGAATTTCGCTCAAGATTGTGCGGAATATTGGCCCCGTCGTGATTTTTCGAGACTTAAAGTAACCGTGACGCCGCCTGGGTGGGCACCGATGATGCCAACAAACTGTCATCTGCCTCTGGCTCCTCTTTTTTTGTCGCTTTAATTAGTCGCTTTTAAAACACATGCGTAAAGATGTCAACTGTGTCTAATTTTCGTTCCTTTAAAAAAACCGCTTCATACAGAGCATATCGATATCTGGGACTGAAAAATTGCTCGTTTTAAAATGTTTTTTGAGTTTGATTAGGAAGAAGACTAATAGGAAGACAAGGTGAATGGATAGGTAACTATCCGACTAAAATGCTTCTGAGGTAGCCAACTCCAATTAGAAGGAGAGGAGCAACATTTGTTACTCAGACCTGGGCAATCCTTCAAATGCCAATCCACGTCTCATATCTCCGGTGAAGTTTAATGAGAACCGGATAGCTTTACAAACCCCGCTTTGTAACTCTCGAAAAAGATAATTGTTCCTCAAAACAACAGTATCAATCACGAAAGCTTTCCGAGAGAAACGGATTTGAGCCATTAAGTACGCAATGACATGGAAATGTTACCGTCATGACTTCAAGAAATGACCAATGGAAGCATCAGAATCCTTCGGAGACCACCCAAGGAAACAAGGCAGACGAAATTTTTGGCTCGATTTTGTCTAGAGCAGTCGATTATCAGCCAGAATTTTGAAATGACGAAAAAAAGTATCCAAGTAAACCCCCCTTGGATTTTAGCGAGGAATCGTTTATGATCAATAACTTCTTGATCTGACTTACAGGGTGCTCAAGAACAACCTTAACTTCGTTATTTTATACACGACTCCTATGTTTTGACGATATAAATCGATTTTAAGCTTGATTATCATTAACTTTTACTTAAAACATTTTTTTGATAGGACCAAAGGAAGTTTTGAATACTGTGCCACCTAACCAGCCAATTATCTGCCAGATTTTTGGTCCTATCATAAAAATGTTCTAAGTAAAAGTTACTAGGAAATGAAGCGTAGAGTCGATTTCCTTCGTCAAAACATAGAGTTCGTGTTTAAAATAATGAAGTTAAGGAAGTTTTGGAGCATCCTGTAGGACGGATCCAAAATTTATTGACCCCAATTGATTCCTCGCTAAATTCTAAGGAGGTTTACTTGGATACTTTTTTCGTCAGGTCAAAATTCTGGCAGATAATTGGCTGGTACACTCTAGATGGTACACACTTTTTTTTTTTTTAATTTCAGAATTTTTGTTTCCTGTTCAAGAAAGACAGTTTTGCTGGATTTTATCCCTTTTCTCCTGGAAAACTTCAATTTCCGACCAAACGATGAAAAACGAAAATCTCTTTTGCTTCATGTCATTCGACCTGGTGGTCTTCAAAAGCTTATTTTGGTACAGACTACAGATGTATCCATTTCATAAAAATTTAGGATCTAAAGTACACAAAAAAAGCGTGAAGAATGGTTGTGAGGGAGAAAATTGTAATCAGATCCTTTAAAAAAACACGTTATTTTTAATGAAAGGGTGGGGTAGATATCAACCTCATCTTGGCTTCAATTTCATGCATCGCTCGACTAGGGTGGGCCTAAAACTCACCCTAGGGATCTAATAAAACGAAAATTAATCCGAATTAAGACCGATAAATTTCGAGTAATGAAAAAAAAGGCGAAAAGTTTGAAGGAAAAAAAATTTGTAACGGAGGGTTCGAGGGGTGGAAGAAAATGAGGTAATTTCACATCGGGAACATCGATGCTCTCGGTAATTATATGGCCGGGGGCTTTCTAATAATTGCGCGCTGAGCTTTTGTATCTTTTCCCCTTCGTCTTATTCCCGGTTGGAAACATACGAAAAACAAGGGCGAAACTGCTTTTTTCCAAGTAGCCCCGAGGAAAAGGTGAAATGTTCATATTACCTTTTCATTTCGACGTTTCAAAAGAGCCTTTTAAAGACAAACGTTTTAGAATTTCTATATTGAGTTTTCAATGAAATCGAGTTATAGAATTAAGGAATATTGTTCAACTTTCGAGTCAAAGAGAATTTAATTAGAATTTAATGAGTTTCCAGAAAGAGCGTAGACGTTTGAGAAATTCTGTTATTTGATCTAAAAAGGCAACATCGGGCAATAAGACGTCACAAATTATGGAATAGAGTGTAAGCGAGAAAAGAGAAACGGGGAAAATTAAATTTTAGAATAATAGGTCGACCTATAAGGCTAAAAATAGACGCTTTCTGGTGTGACTGGTGGCATCTCACCTCCCCCCACCTCCCACCACCTTCCCACAACCCTCCACTTTCTCATCACCACCCTTCTATCACATATCCAACCAACTAACCACCAACTCCCCAACTCTCCTTCCTTCAAAACCTTCCCATCACCTCCCCACCCTTCACACTACCTTGTCGCACGTCCCCAGCCTCCTCATCAAATGCAAAGAGCAATTTTGTATTATTTTTTTCAAAAAGGGGTTGAACCGTACAGATAAAGGTGTGTTATATTTTCAGGTCTATATCCCTCGGACTTAGCAGGGGCGACGGAGGGGGTAAGCCTGTAAGGGATGTCTAGGCCCGTAACAAATCTCCCTGGAAAGAGGAGAGACACTTTTAGGGTTCCATTCTTTTTCGGATTATAAAGAGGGGGCGGCCGAGCGGTGGATTATCAGGTTCCCCTCCCACCCTTTTTTCCGAGTTGGAGTTGACACCACCCCTTCCTTCTACTTCCCTATATTATCATATAAATGCAACCCACCCTCCTTCCCCCCTTCATCCGTGTCTTACCGCAGTACCTGCTCAATCTACAAGATTGAGCCTCCCCTTCCGGCCAAAACCCTAAATATGAAAATAGTCCTCCTTATTCACAACGTTTTTCTCTCTCTTTTATTTTACCGAAATAAAATCCGCCTTTTGTTTTCCTCGTGAAAATTTTCCAACCGTTGTAAAACTGAAATGAAACCTTTCTTTTGGTCTAATATCACACAAAAAAAAAGTTATGACGTCTAAAAATAAAAAATTAAATTTTAATGATTTTCAAAAAGTTACTTTAACAAAAGATTAGAGGTCATCCTAATTAGAACGATTGTTTCCATGGTGATAGACAAGACTCCCTAAATATTGGTAAACCCTAAAAACAACTCCAAACAACTGTTTTTTCGTTAAAAAAAAAAAATCCTGCCAAACCACTAAAAATACCTAGACAAATAAGTATTTCAAATTCGCCAACGAAAACCAGGGTCGAGGAAGATTTTGTCATACTTCAAGTGGTTTTTTTACACGTTAACCAACGTTTTCTTTAAAGGAAGAAGATTCTTGGAAAGTTTGCAATTTTCATAAAGCGTTTTGCCGTTTCCACAAGTCCGGCTTTTGTGAAAATTTCCATAGGCTAAAACGCACCTGGCACTGGATTATATTAACACCATATCCTCCCCGAATAGCTTCCCATTCTCCGAACTTTCCTTCCTTTTATTTACACAATTTTCATAAATATTTTCAAATTGTACATTCCAGATGTCGAGTTTTAAAATCCCTTGTAAAGATCGTTAGATTTTTGTATTGTTTAATTCGGTATGAAGAATAAAACCCATGAGGCTCTTCAGACCTCTCCACAACCCCTCCCAGCCTCCTCATGGCATTCCACCCCACACTTCATCTCTCCATACACTCCCATCACCAACCTCCCCCAATGCTCCCAACTCCCAGAGGTAGGGGGGAGGTATTTTTGAGAAATTTTTTAATCCAACTCAGTTCATTAAAATACTTTCTTCCTTTTGTCTTCTGGGATATAAATTAAGTTCAAGTAGCTCTTTTTTATCAGGTTAGCTTAATTTGAAAGTTAAGGGTGTGTTTTATGGTGTTCGTTATTACAGAAGTCACTGCACGTTCCTTGTAGTTTAGAGAAGTAATTAAGAATAATATTAAACGAAGGAGGGATATAAATCAAAGACTAACACAAATGGTAAACTGTTAGGTAAGGAACAGAAAAAAATAAAAGAGGGGGCTCTTTCTCATTCATCTCGCTAATTACCTTGCAGGGGTCTAGAAGGCTAATAACAGGCTAATCCCTTGTGCTAATATTTACAAGAGCTTTGTCTCAGGTTGTTTTGTCCTTCTCCCCTTTGGAGAGCCGCTCTTTTTTGCCCTTGAGACTTGCACTTTTGGGGTCATGACGTCAAAGGAGGCCGACTTCTTTATCTTCCATCCTCCGACCTGTTCGTTCACAAAATTTGAATTTTTGGAATAAAACCCCTTTAGGATGTTTCGGGTGTTCAATTTATAGTTTTCATTTCCAGGTAGGGCCGATAAACGGAATATATCGTCCGAAAACCTTACCGGAGGACGTAACAAGTTTTGATAATTGCCTGTTTTACTAACCCATCTCTCTTTTATAGCCTCCCAATTCACGTAATGGCTACTTACCTGAATAAATTGACCACAATGGTTTAAAACTTTTTTTCTTTACCGTTATAAATGTTTAAATAAAAACGTTAAAATTGAAAACTTTATTTTACAATTTTTAAATTAGAAAAAATGGATTCTTGAGTAGTTGTATCTTTGATGAGGATAGAAACCACCATGCCTGGAAGCGTTGTATCTTTGATATGGGTAATTGTAGTTTGGACGAGGTTGGGAAGGATAATAAGGCCTCGTGTTGTTGTAACGTGGGTATCCGTACAATTGTAAAAGTCCAGGTTTCATCCCACCAGCTGAAAAGAAAAACATTAGCTGCATGACTGTTCATGGTCATCGGAAAGGGTCAGAAGTCATACTAACCCGCATGACCCAACCGTTTGGCTGGTCAGGGGTTCAGTGCGCAGTAGAAGACCTTGAGTACACAGGGGATCATTTTAACACGTTTTGTGTTCCTCAGATCTTCGGAAAATATAAAAGTTGCAACTTACGGTAAAAAAAGCATTTGACGTTTCCATCTTTACAGGTGCAATGTCCCAAAACAGTGCTCCACGATTCTTTGGTACATTTTCCGTCAACTACGTCTATAAAATAAAATTTCTTTCAAAAATTGTATCAAATAAAGAGGTGATATTCTGCGCTCTCTTGAGCTCCTAAGGAATCAGCCCCACTTTGCTATATTCCTGAATGAACTGCCAAGACTTACGTTGGCTCTATTCTACTTACGTTGGACATGAGTTTCATCCTCTGGCGGAAAAGGATACGGAAGTGCGCGTAAATTTTGTTGTGGCCCATGTGGCATCATTCCTCCGGCTAAAAATTGATTAAAGAAAAGGCAAATCTAACATCACTTACGGCGGAAAAAGCATTTCACTTTTCCATCAGCACATTCGCAATGACCGAATGTCGTCCTCCATGAACTTTTAGTGCATTTTCCATCAACTACATCTAAAATACATTTTTGTTATGTAAATGATTTCCTCCTCCACCATCATTCATGACCGGCCAGCTTGTCTTGACTCTACTCTACTTACGTTGGATGTGCGTTTCATCTTCAGGAGGGAACGGGTAGGCGCAAACCGCCACAAAAACGGCCAAAATAAAAACTGCAGTCGAAGCAGCCATAGTCACAAATAAGAACGAATGTTTCAAAAAGGACCCACCTTAATGTATTTATAACGTTATCTTGTTTTCTGAGTGATGAATCAAGTATAAAGATTAATTTCGTAGAAGTGCCACTTGCGAAATTAAAATTTAATTAACGATTTTTTTTATTTACGTATTTAAGGTCAATAAATTTAATATTTGTTTACTTAAACTAATTAAGAACGAGTGAAAAAAGAAGCCTTAATATCATCGGAGGCTTGTCGAATCATTTTTATGTGGAGGACGTGCTCAAAAGCTCCCACCACAAGACATCTCTGCAACTACCAACTTCCCCCTCCCTAAACAATCCCCTCCCACCCTCCTGTCTATCCCTCCCCCTCAAACACCCCCCCCCCATTCCTCTCTCATTACCTCACGTTCTCCTTCACCCATTTAACCCCACCTTTCCATAATTAGCCCCAAGTTCCCGCACTCCCTAAGTTCTTATCTTGTTCCCCCATGTTCCTCTAACTTCCCCCACATTACCCCCTCCTTTCCCCCCACGCTCTCCCTTCTTCCCCCAAGTTTCCTTCCCACGGTTACTCTTCTTCACTCTACATTACCACCTAAATTAGCAATCAACCTGTGAAAATTGGCACCCAATTGGATCTCAAAGCTTTATAAAATGATAACGTCAAGTTTGCTTGTGGAGAAGATAAAAAAAAGAAAATATTTTGATTACTTCTTTCTATTCGTGCTCTAATTTAATTGATGATCCATTAGACACGTTTTTAACTAATTACGAAAGGCAGACACCCTATTTCAGGTTTGATAATCAAGGCGAAATTAATCACGGGCGTTGTGTTTGACTAGAGTAGCACGCACTTGAATTATGATTGGGGAGTGGGGGGGAGGGAGTAGAGCGTCCGCCTCTGACCTACGTGTTGATTAAGGTCTGATAATGAAACTAATTAGTAAGTGTCGTGACGCCTTGTGACGATGACTTGGAAAACCCTTCGAGAGCTGAGTAGGGACAAAGAGAAGATTAGACAACGTCGAGAGCCCCCCTTTACTTAACTTGATTACCT
The DNA here is from genome assembly GCA_018703685.1 of Orius laevigatus. NCBI lineage: Eukaryota > Metazoa > Arthropoda > Insecta > Hemiptera > Anthocoridae > Orius > Orius laevigatus. The sequence continues at coordinate 8,518 of JAGWEN010000489.1, read as the reverse complement.
TAAAATTAACATCCTCTTTGATAAAGTCCGACTTTCGCTCTTATCTCCGGGTTATCAATCTTTCCCCACTTGGCCACACGAAACGCTAACTGCGATTGATTTCAAAAGTACAAAATAAGAATATTGTTTTCGACGTTAATATATTGAATAAAAGGCATATAAATCAACTATAATGGAACGGTCTATATCTTCTCCAACTTCACGGGCACCTTCCTGTTCGGACGAGCGACCCGAATTTTCCCCAATCTCCTTCCAAACTTGGAGTTATATATCAGTCTCGAACCGCGAGCTTAAAAGTTTCTTCTATAAGAGGTTTAATAGCATGATTTATCTTCAACAGGGGGTTGTTCTAGTGAGGAGGATGTAATTTGTAACAAGGTTATACATAGTTGCAAATAGTTAAAATGACTAATAGCTTTAACTTTCAAAAGAAAAAATTAAGTTCCTTTTAATAACCATAATTTACCATATTATTCAGTGGCTGATTTCCAAAAGAAAGGAAGCTATTGCGGCCGGTGCGGTGGTGGCTCCGGGCCTAGAGACCTATATATTCGTGGTAAGGGTGTTCTGGGGATCACGAAAATATTATTTTTTTCTAATTTACTTTAGAAAGAAAGAAAAGACATTTTTATTATAGAAATTCGCTCGAGTTGTGATTAGCTTTACCTTTAATGTAGCCCACCCTTTGCGATATTAAAATCCTGAATAGACAGAAATTCTCCGAAAAATGATGTCTGGAAAGCAGCGCTTTTATAATATTGAAAAGTATTGACTTCATAAATATTTAATTTTTAATCACATCTTACACCGGGGTCGAAAAAAAAAAACTTTTTTTTCAAGCTTGAGGGAATAAGAAATATTTTTAATAAAGGATGTCAAGATTAAAACGATGAATAAAATATATCGATAGTCCGGTGATAAAACTCGCCTGGGATATCGGCCCCGGAAAGGGCGGATTTTGCAATTCAACGAATACCCGAGATATAAGCCTAGGGAAAGTACAAAGTAAATTGGATTTTTTCCTAATTGATAAGACTTGTTTTTTCCCCCTTTCCAGAAAGAAAATTCAATTTATATTTAATTGAATAATTATTTCATTCCCTCTGCGGCTCATCGAAAGCTTTTTTAAACTTTTTTTTATTTACAATTTAAACGCATTTTATAAAAATAAAAAAGTAAAGAAGTTATGACCGTACTAAAGAGGGTTATTCCGGGAATTCGGGTAATCCTATTTAAGTTATGTTACCTCCGAGGGGAAATTATGAATGTATGAGTATGCTAACCTGTGAACATACTTGGATTAGGGCCGGTCCGAAAATTATTTCAAAGGGATCTCTCTCCATCAAAGCATTTTCCTCATCTCAAAACCGCAATAATCCTCATTTAAAATTTTATCTTTTTTTTTCTATAAAAATTTAAAATTTTAACTCTCTCAAAAAGAAAGTTATGTGGGGGTGGTGGATTTGGTGAAAGAAAGGTGGTATTTTGTGGTTGTGGAGAGGTTAGTAGAGCCCCAAATATTTAAGAAAGCTCGATTTATTGGGTTCCAGCTCCAACTTTTTTGTTCATCCAACTCATTACAATAGCTTCCAACCTTTTGTTTTTTTGTTGAGGAAGTGAAAACTCATTTTACGAAGGCCCCTGTTTGTTTAATGGATGTCCGTTCCTTTGAAAGCTCGAGGGGATTCGTTAACTCCTGTTTCGCCCTTGTTATTGTTTGCTAATTAAGCAAACAGTTTAGTTGCCCCTGGGTTAAAATAGATATTCTATTAGTTCGGATCATCCCTCGAGTCTTATTTATTCAATCTACCTAAATATGCAGTAAAACAGTCACTTTTTTTGTTGCCCGATAGAACATTCGCCATTATTGCCTCCGCCGGAGGGATTTTTAAATTGCCCTCCCTCTCTCGCTAACAAGTCTGAAGGGGAAAATTGTAAAAACAAGAAAAGTATCATTGCCCTGTTTACGATTCAATTGCGGCCTCTAGTAGATTTACCATGCAAATTGCCATCGGGTACACCCCAAGGGGATTCCCCCTTTTTTATCTCGACTTTTGAATCCAGTTATTTTTAAAACCGTTTTTTCCTTCATAATTGAAACAAAAATTATTTACTCAAAAACCCTCAAATTTGTCAAATGTCGGAATTTTTCATCATTTCGAAAATCGAGGGCGAAGTAGAACGTTTTTAGCCACGTTTTTCATTCAAGAATTTCAAGTATTCCTCTCCGGGAATAAATAAAAAAAAGGCTGAAAGTCAATGAGAAGGGCCTCAATCACCGAGCTATTTAATTAGAGCCTATTTCTGTCCATTCAATGCTTGGTATGGCATTCCTTTTTGGATCTCGACCAAAAGTGTGTGTTGGGGGTAAATATTCAACCCTAGAAATAGAAGGTTTGATATTTTAAAAAGAAAATTGAATTGCCCATTTCACAGTTTACGCTTCACAAGGAAAAATTGTTTGAAACAAGAAAAGAGTTGATTTCAATTAGTTCTCAAAACAGGTTATAAAATTGTTTTTTCACAAAACAATGAAAAATTTTCGATGTAAAGCGATTTTCCGTATTTTAATTTAAAACAACGGCTTTCAAAGAACAATGAACTGGTTAAAAACCGAAAATTGTTAATTAACAATTTTTTAACAAAAGTTTTAATTTTTAGAACCCTTGAGTAAAAGTTTAGAAGTTCAAAAAATACCGGTTCAGATTCAGACGATTTTGATACCGAGGCATTCCCCCTGAGTTGGGACCGAGCTTGGGCCTCGATTTTTGAAAAATGCCCCAATTAGTCTTAAGTTGAGGAGGAGAACGAGAAGTCGTAGGATGTCGCAAAAGGTCTCGTGCCACGGATACTGTCAAGTGTCACCGACAATTGATGATACGCGCATAACCTCTATTATCAAAATTACATAGGAACTTACGTTCATTTATAAATATACATTTTAGGATATTCAGCGATCTCCATCATGGCTTTGAATTCTGATCTGTGTGAGATATGAAAAAGAAAAAAAATGTTCGCTATTTCCCTTTTTGGTGAAGGTATAAGGCGGATCCGTGATAGTGACATCTGCGGTGAAAGTCCTCGATTTGAATATCCCATCCCCCAAACAGAAACACCCTCGACGTATGATTTCCATTTCGAATAGGAAGGGTAAGGGGCAAAAGGGAAGGAGTTTGACGGGAGAGGACCAACTGTCGCCTACTTGGGAGTTGGGTCCGTCTCCTCGGCTTATGAGTTCTTCCTAACTTTTGGAGTGGGGTGAGGATTTATTGTTAAAAAATGGATTTTTGAACACCTTAAAAACAACCGATAACTTTAGCATCCATTATGGAAAAGGCGTAATTTGAACTGAAGAATCATAAGCGTTTAATCGTAAAGTAATGGCTTAAGTGACGACGAAGGGTTCCGACATTAGCAATCAGTTTTGCCTCCAAGTTGGCCAAGTTTGCAGTAATGACTACTTAACTCGATTGCCTCTCGAGGGAGAAGGCGGTCGGCGAAATATTGAGTGAAGGAGAAGCCTCTCGTGCAAAAACCTTCACTCGGGTTTACAATGGTCGCCCACGTGTCCAATTAAACGCAGTGCCTCCATTAAAAGTTTCACGGTTGTAATGGTCCCCCCCCCCTCTTCAGGTTATAACTCACTAACGTTATCTCATTTTTGCTCCTCTTCTCAAAGATGGCGGGTTTTACACTGCAGCCATTAAATTAATGCTTTTCTTCCTTCTGTGTGTTTAATTACAATGTAGGTTCAACTACGAAAAAGAGTCTTGGCAATTATTTTAGCCGAAACATAGTTCCCTCTGCTACATCTCCTTCTCATTTAAAAAAAAACATTATGGCTTATTTAGAAGGAACCAGGTGGCTCTACATCTAATTTCCTTATCAAACATAATCCAGATGCGCACTTAGCCCCTGGTGATTTAACAGCTGCAGCGTCTGAAGAAGAACCTACATTAAAAATTACGCCTTAAGCGTTTTTTTACTTAGAAATTTTTGATTATTTAATTAAAGTTCAAGTATTGTGCATGATTGTTGCCTAACACATTCTATTTATTGGTTGGGGGAGGTGAGAAAAGGGTAAGGGAGATGATGGAATGTTGGGAGAGGTAGGGGCGGTGATGGGAGAGTGGTGGGAGGTAAGGAATGCTGGGGGAAGTAAGGGGATGTGATGGGAGAGAGGTGAGAAGTGATGAAATGTTGGAGGAGGTTAGGGGCGGTGATGGGAGAGTGTTGGGAGATGATGAAATGTTGGGGGAGGTTAGGAGAGGTGATGGGAGAGTGGTGGGAGAACGTGGAAGGATGGGGATGGTGAGGAAAGGTTCATTAGGGTGGTGTAATGTTGAGATCATTTTTGCTATAAATTGCTGTGGTGGCAGTAGGTTATGGAAGGTTTTGACTTCTCTAAGCGGTTTTTTAATTCGATTATTTAAATACCCGGAAGCCCTGAAATATTGAGCTTTGACTACTTTGAAAGCCCACAAAGTCAGCTCGAAATCCGCAATTATGAGATTATATTGGAGTTCCTTAATAAAATTTGATTCTAGAAAAAAGGAAGGGATGGTTTATTTATAGATAGATGGAGGGGGAGTCGTAGGGAAGCCGCCTCCATCGTTCTCCGCGGTTTGCGGCCCCGCAATAAAACCGAGTAACGGTTACCTCACAAATGAAGTGAAACTCATTTATTAAGTTTCTCCCCTTCCCGTGAGTTTTCCGTAAAAGTAATGAAAACCATGGATGAAAAAGTGTTTGCCATGAAGGATATGGGAGCACGTGGCCGCACCCCTCGCCGCCTCTTTTACGGCAGACAATCAAACTTTTTCCCTAAATGTTACTCTCACGGCAGCCTTACAAAGTAGCTTCGAAACTACTTTTCTTTATTGTACGAAAGTCATTTTTTTAAACTTTTTTCCTTCTTCTTCTCTCCTGGCAATCGATGCACCTCGAATCTCTCCAATGGTTTTCCCCAACCTTGTTGACTCTTCAAGTGCAAACATCTTCAAGTAAACCCCTCTCACGGAACTAAATTGAAGTCCTTCTCATTTATTTTGCAGTCTCTTCAAACGAGAATCGCGGGAGAGCCTTTTCCAACAAAAGGCTTATTTACCTATCTGGAAACCTTTTAAAAAAAAGGGTTTCCCCCTGACTTTTCCAATTTTCTTAAAAATTAATCGATTCCGAGAAGAAAAAAACACTTCCCTTTTCACGATTATCCTCACTATTTATGTGACGCGGGTGACGTATTAATAGGGTGTCACTGAATTTAGCGTCCCCCCTATTTATTATTGCTGATTGGATAGAGACGTCAAATAAATCCGCCCTGACAGTTATTTACGGGAGTTCCTTTTAGTTTAAATTGAAACAGGGGAGATGAAAAAAAGGGTAGACCTACAAAAAATAATATCAACCTTCGAAATTTACACGCTGTCTGATATCGTTTGAGTGCAACGGGGCCCCGCCCACCATGCAACTTGAGACGACGTTTTACGGGGCTTCGGACCGACATTTTCTACACGAGGCCCCGTGTCAAAATGGTTTAACACCATTAGAAAAAGGGCTTTGCTCGTACAAGCCGAAGGATTTTAACACCGCCTTTAGACCCCGCTAATAGGATTTGAAATGTCCGATAGCTTTTTTTTAAATTGCTAAGCGAGACGCAAACCGATACTGATCCATAATCAGTTTATTTAAAAGGAATCATTAAGCGTGAGTGAAGGCGAGGTTGTTCGCATAATATATGTAGTAGCTTTTTTTTGGCTAATACGAAAGTAGTTCAGTACTAACCTAAGCCTCTTTCTACCTCCCATCACCTCCCCTTCCTTTTTCAACCCCCACTCTTATATCACCTCCCTCATTTTCAATCCTCCCCCCACTCTCCCAACAGCTTTCATTTGGGCTTTTCTGATTTCAAAGTGAAGAAATCACCAGAGTAAACACACATTTGGAAAGCACTTTTTATTGTAGAACCGAGAGGGATCGGCTATAAATTTGATTTACTCTCAAGGGGTAAATAAAAGGGTCCCGGGGTTATGACAGACCGACTCCTCAAGTACACATACGACCGTTGACCAATTCCATATAAGAGGTAATGTCGCAAATAAATAGCCCGAACGTGCATTTCAACCCTTAGAGACCCACGGATGTGTGAGCGGAAGAAAAAACGTCGCTACGTGACACAGCAGGTGGCAGAAACCCTCCGGGGGTAAACTTTATGGAATCCTATCCTACGTTACGATCGGCGACATTCATTATAAAGTTTAGCCTTTTTTTTCGCCCCCCTCTTTCAACCCTTATTGGATCCGACTCGTTCCAAGACATTGAACCAAATGAAACCTCACCCTACTTTTTTTGTTCTCCCGGACGGGTTTTACCTACCTTTTTTATTTCCTTTATTTTCTCCTGTAACCCCTTTTCTGCCCGATCCTAGAAAGTATGGATCAATCCTATCTGAAATGCGAAGAACCCTAACGGCACGTACGACCTCAAAGTCCGCCATTTTCACACAAAATCCTTTTTTATGCTTTCTTCTATTTTATAAATAAAATCAATATTTTATTAGAGTCAAACTGGTTCAACGAATTTGCTCTAAAAAAAGGAGAGAAAGTTTGAATAGTCCGAACGAGCCGAGCATGAAATTTATGTGGTCAGTTTTGTCCCCCAATTAATTAAATAAAAGGTCCGGTGAGATGGTCCGTAACAAGGGAGAGGAGGAGGAGTGGAAAACCTTTGCTCCAAACAACAGGATCAGCCTGATATATTGAACGGGAATTTTTTTTTTCTTTCCCTCTCTGTTCTCTCTCGGATCGCCCTTTGAGAAATTTCCTTCTAAGGCCTTTTACACGTATTAATTGGCCTCTAATGAACCATGTTTTAGCCCGTATTCATCAGGTGTTTTCAAGAAAATCAATTCCTGTTAAGGATTTTTGAAAAAAAGTTTAAAAGTTAAGAGCTGTAACTTTTTATCCTCGACGAATAGGGCCGCCAACCGTACCTTGGGGTGGCCCGGAACAGTTTTGTAGTAAAATGTCCCTAGTTCCCCCTTTAAAAAAATTCCCAGCCTCCTTTCCAACCAGAAAACAATTTTGAAAAAGCAATAAAGTGTGTAAAAGACTGAAAGTGTTACACTGATCGCTTAAGTCTCTAAAAACTATTTAATCCTACCCCCTTTAACGGTTGAAGGGGATGCGGAGGTTCCGGGACTAAAAAGGGCTTAAAACCTTCACTGTACCGTAGCAATAAATCCAATTAAACTTCCACTATTTAAAGCCCCGGGACTGTATTTTCCTCGCGGTGTAAATTTCTTCCTCCCTGATTTATATCGGGGAAAACGCGGGAGCGAGGAACGCCGGCGTTCGTACAAACTCGGGAACAATTCGTTCGAAATGAAAACTCAAGGAAATCGTGTGAAGGGAAAACTGAGGAGTGGGGAAGGTCCTACCCCCCGACTCAGACACGGAATGCTAAGCCGGGAATCCCTTTGAACAATGCCGGTATAGTATAACCCTCTTGTTTATTTTATTAAAACGTACGAAATCCGAGAACATCATACGTACAAACAATATTATTTTATCATTTCGTTATTCTATAACGCTATCACTCCCTCCTCATCCACATTCTCCCCAAAAACGACAACAAAGGCGTTTTAACCCGAATTTTTGAAGACGCTCCATTCCGAACACTTCGCAATCTTTCACGTTCTTAATTTCGGCATAAAGGATTTTTTTTTTCTATTATTTCATTAAAACTTTTCGGGAAAATTGGGTCAAGGAAAATTATAAATTCTTATCTCGGGCGGGAGAATTCTGTTTAGAGATTATGAGAACAAAGCCCGGAGGCGAATCGGGCTCTGCCTATTCCCCCCGCTTAGGTAAATAAGGAAAATCCTATAAACCTAAGCAAATAACGATAAACCGACCGCACGACGAATCCCTCCTTTGAATTTCTAAGGAGCCCTTCATTAAGGATTCATTAATTGGCGAAAACCTGCATTTTGTATATAAAATGGTGTTCGACCGTCTTTGATTCTGTACGCTTTTCAAATAGCAAACGGCCAATTAGCAGCGGAATAAATTCCATTATTGATTCATTATTAATAATATAATAAAATTATTAATAATATCGCACAAGTAGAATGATAGGGGCACATCTTAAAATGGTTATAATGAGATGTTTATTGTTATTCATTGTCGGGGGCGCCCAATGGGGCCAAAAATTTTAACAGAAAATTGGCTTTTAGAAAAATATATTAGGCACCCAAATTCGGGTTTTAAAATGTTAATTTTGAGATTTGTGACAAAAGAAATTGCACTTAAAACGTTGATTTTGAGATTTTTAGACAAAAATATTTGCTCTTATAATCATGATTTTGAGGTTATTGAGAAAACATTGTCAATTTAAAGTTGATTTTGAGGTTATTGGACGAAATTTAGGCATCATAAATGTTGATTTCGAGGTTTTTTGACCAAAATTAGGCTTTTTTAATGTTGATTTTGAGGTTTTTGGACGAAAATTAGGCTTT